>ML976728.1:299626-350795 GCA_010015655.1 Bimuria novae-zelandiae CBS 107.79
ACATTAGACAACGCGCTAGCTATAGCAGCCCTAGCACGCTACACACGCTTCTAATTTCTAATTATTAGCTTTAAAACCTTCCTATTGCCTCTTTAGGACAATTATAAAGCTTTTTAAGTATCACGAGCTTCTTTTTAGCGTTGTTTTTTAGCTACGCGTTTAGCCTTTTTAGTAGCTAGCTTAGCTAGTTCCTTCTTACGCACTAATTTAGCTACCTCTCTCTTTATACGCCTCTTATTTTTTAGCCTTTCCTTAAGTAGCTTATTATTATATTAAATTTGCTTCTTATTAGCTTTTGCAAGCTCCTCTTGACGCTTAACGTCCTTAAATACCTTATAACGTGTCTGTGCGCGTGCCGAGCCACTTCGCGTAACGAGCCACCCAACACCTAAAGACTGAATGACTCACTAACTTTGACGCGTCGTAACTCCACCAATATGGGGGCAATTGAAGATGCGATTAAAGCTATTCAATCTTTGGATCCAAGAGAAAAAATTTCATATAGAAAAATAGCGGCTACCTATGGTGTAGATCGGACTACGTTGTCCCGAAGACACAAGCGCGTTCAGGCCCTAAATGAAGCCAAGAATATCAACCAGCAGAAACTTACACTACAACAAGAGCAGGAGCTTGTACGATATATCGAAGGACTCACAAAGAGACATACACCTCCTACTAGAGAGATGATACAGAATTTTGCCTCTACGATAGCAAAGGAGCCAGTCAGCGAGAGCTGGGTTACCCGCTTTATTAACCGACACAGCATTCATCTCATCTCCCAATGGACCGTCGGGATGGACAACAATCGCCACAAAGCTGATTTAGTGGATAAATATCGCCTCTATTTCAACCTTGTACACAGCAAGATCGATTAATATCGCATAGATCCTCGTCATATCTACAATATAGATGAAAAAGGTGTCCTGATCGGTATCGTTGGTAGAACAAAGAGGATATTCAGCAGACGAATGTAGGAGAAGAAGGAGGTTAGGGCATTACTCCAGGATGGCAATCGCGCATGGATCACGCTCCTGGCATGTATCTGCGCTGATGGATCAGCTCTGCCGCCAAGCCTTATTTATGAGGCCGCCAACAAGGGCATCCAATTAAGCTAGGTAGAGGATATTAAGGCAGGAGAATATAAAGTCTTTATCACCTCATCATCCTCTGGCTGGACGAACAACGATATCGGGCTTGCCTGGCTTGAGCAGGTGTTCGATCGCTGTATAAAAGAGAAGACTCGACGATTATATCGTCTTTTAATTATAGACGGCCACGGATCTTATGTTACTATAGACTTTATTAACTATTATAATAAGTATAGGATCCTGCTTGCTGTCCTGCCTCCTTACTTAACTTATACGCTTTAGCTACTTAACGTTGCGATGTTTAAGCCTCTATTAACAGCATACTTAGTAGAGCTATTATAATACCTTTATAGAAGCTAAGGCCTAGCTTTTATTACTAAAGACGACTTCTTCCCCTTATTCTAGAATGCGTGGAAGGCCTCCTTTAAGGAATTAACTATCCTTAGCTCTTTTAGAGCCACAGGCATATCGCCACCTGATCCTAATCCTATCCTGGATAGGTTCGCCCAGGATCAAGAATCAGGCGATAACTCCTTATCAGGGCTTAGCGATCATGACTAGAGAAAGATGGATAGGCTTGTACGATTAGCAGTGAAGGATTAGGGTAGTTAAGATATAAAGAAGCTTCGTCAATCGCTCTACTACCTATCTGTCTAAAATGAGCTACTTAAGCATGAGATGGATGGGATTAAGCAGGCACTATCTATTAAGGAGAAGCGTAGAAAGAAGGGTAAAACTCTAAATCTTTAATAGCGCTAAGAGTATTAGAGTAGGGCTATCTTATAGTTACTAAGGAAGGTGAGGGAGGCACGTGTTCGTTAATCTATTAAGGAATAAGAGGATAAGTAGCAGTAGCTTTAAAAAGCAAAAATAATAAAGCTAAAGAAGGTAGCTAAGCTATATAAGGAGAAAATGTAGCAGGAAAAGCGTAATGCGCGAGAGGCAGCTAAGAAGGCGAAGGAGAAGGAGAGGGTTAAAAAGGCAGCTTAGCGCGCCGCCCAGAAGTCTACCCGCGACGCAGAAAAAGCTCTACAACTATCCTAAAGGTGTAAGAGAAAGGCTTCTTAGCCATCTGCATAGAGCAGAAAGCGTCCAAAACGTGTTGTTAATGCTATAGATGTTGGGGAGGCCTCAGAGGGCGCATCTGCTGCCCCGAGCAAATCTACACGCAGCGGCCGCGACGTCAAGCTTCTAGATAGATTTAAGTAGTGCAAATTAATTGCAGCTATCAATTAACTACCCTAGTAGAAAATCTTATAATAATATTATTTATAAGTAGTTCTGCAGCCTCATTCTTGCATGAGCTGTTATGGTGTTGGGTGGCTCGTTACGCGAAGTGGCTCGGCACGCGCACGGACACGTTAACGTGTCCGTGCACCCAATGCACGGATTCAGCCAATGCACGCCAAACACCATAAACGCTCTATTAGAAATAAGGCTGCAGAACTACCCACAAACAATATTATTATAAGATTTTCTACTAGGATAGTAAATCGATAGCTGCGATTCATTTGCACTATTTAAATCTATCTAGAAGCTTAACGTCGCGGCCGCTCCGTGTGGATTTGGTTAGGGCAGTAGATGCGCCCTTTGAGGCCTCCCTAACATCCGTAGCATTAACAACACGTTTCTAACGCTTTCTGCTCTGTGGAGATGGCTAAGAAGCTTTTCTCTTACTCCTTTGGGATAGTTGTAGAGCCTTTTTAGCGTTATCGGTAGACTTCTAGGCAGTGCGCTAAGCTGCCTTTTTAGCTCTCTCCTTCTCCTTTGCCTTCTTCGCTGCCTCTCTCGCTGTACGCTTTTCTTGCTAAATTTTCTCCTTATATAGCTTAGCTACCTTCTTTAGCTCTGCTATTTTTACTTTTTAAAGCTATTGCTGCTTATCCTCTTGCTCCTTAATTAATTAATAATAACGTGCCTCTCTTACTTTCCTTAGTAACTATAAGATAGCCCTACTATAATACTCCTAGCGCTATTAAAGGTCTAAAGCTTTGCTCTTCTTATTATACTTCTTCTTAATAGATAGCGCCTGCCTAAGCCCATCGTTGTCATGCTTAAGCAGCTCATTTTCAACAGATAGGTGGTAGAGTAATTAACGAAGCTTCTATGTATCCTTACTACTTTGATCACTCACTGCAGAGCGTACAAGCCTATCTATCTTTCTCTAGTCATGATTGCTAAGCCCTAATGAGGAGCTATTGCCTGATTCTTAATCCTAGGTGAACCTATTAAGGATAGGGTCAGGATCAGGTGGCGATATACCTGTGGCTCTAAAAGAGCTAAGGATAGTTGATTCCTTGAAAGAGGCCTTCCACGCATTCTAGAATAGGGGAAAGAAGTCGCCTTTAGTAATAGAAGCTAGGCCCTGGCTTCTATAAAGGTATCTTAATAGCTCTGCTAAGTAGGCTGTTAATAGAGGCTTAAACATCGCAATATTAAGTGGCTAAAGTGTATAAGTTAAATAAGGAGGCAGGATAGCAAGCAGGATCCTATTCTAATTATAGTAGTTAATAAAGTCTATAGTAACATGAGATCCGTGGCCGTCTATAATTAAAAGTCGATATAATCGTCAAGCCTTCTCTTTTATACAGCGATCAAACACCTGCTCAAGCCAGGCAAGCCCGATATCGTTGTTCGTCTAGCTAGAGGATGATGAGGTGATAAAGACTTTATAATATCCTGCCTTGATATCCTCTACCTAGCTTGATTGGATGTCCTTGTTGGCAGCCTTATAGATAAGGCTTGGCGGCAAAGCTAATCCATCAGCGCAGATACATGCTAGGAGCGTGATCCACGCGCGATTGCCATCCTGGAGTGATGCCCTAACCTCCTTCTTCTCCTACATTCGTCTGCTGAATATCCTCTTTGTTCTACCAACGATACCGATCAGGACACCTTTTTCATCTATATTGTAGATATGACGAAGATCTATGCGATATTAATCGATCTTGCTATGTACAAGGTTGAAATAGAGGCGATATTTATCCACTGAATCAGCTTTGTGGCGATTGCTGTCCATGCCGACGGTCCATTGCGAGATGAGATGAATGCTGTGTTAGTTGATAAAGCGGGTAACCCAGCTCTCGCTGACTGGCTCCTTTACTATCGTCGAGGCAAAATTCTGTATCATCTCTCTAGTAGGAGGTATATGTCTCTCTGTGAGCCTTTTGATATATCGTACAAGCTCCTGCTCTTGCTGTGGGTTGAGCTTTTGCTAATTGATTGTGTTGGCTGCACGCGTCGCGGTAACACCTTGGTGCCTTCGTGAGAGTGTAGATCGATTAACACCATATCTGGTAGCAATTTCTATATATGAAAAATCTTCTCCTGGTTCTCGCGATTCGATCTCATCTATCGCAGCTTGAATTGGATCCATATTGGTGGAGTTATCGCGTGTTGAAAGTAGGGAGTTTTGACGCGTCGGATGTTCGGCGTGCATTGGCTGAATCCGTGCATTGGGTGCACGGACACGTTATCTTACTTCTGCCTCCTTCCGTGCACGTGGTGACTAGAAAACAGCACCTCTATGGTACTCCTCGTGTTGCTGCAAAGGCAAAACTTTCCTCTTTATAGAGGCCTTCTTTTTCTCCCTTAGGGCATCCTTTACACCCTCTAATTTATGGTAGATAAGCTTATTCTAAGCTACTAGGTGGTAGAGGGTGCGGAGAACTTTTTTTAACTTGCAAGAGTGCACATCCTTTGCAGATTTACGTACTAGCGTTTCCACTTTAGGCTAGTCCCCCCTAGAGTAACATGAACCTGATGTCTTAGATAACTAGGAGCTATCTAGTGTTAATATTCTAAATCTTTAGAGTATTTTCTTAGGATTAAGTGGTGATATGCTAGTAGCTTTAAATAAGCTAAGAACTAACTCTTAGGTAAATGTATTTAACTAGGTGGCCTAGAATATTAAAAAGAAGTCCTCTTTTTTAATAGGGATCTATCTAAGTGTTATATAGAGGCGATTTATAAGTTCCTGGGAGTAATTTGTTGCTAGAGGACTGAAGCTGACTACATCTAATGGCTGGAGCGTATGAGTTGAATGTGGAGGAAAGATACATAGTAGTATCTTATTATTATCGCAGAACCTGATAAAATCCATCGTTACATGGCTGCTGTGACCGTCTACTATTAACAATCGCCCTCTCCTTCGTGCTTTAGGTTTAGTGTAACAATTAAACACCTGCTTAAGCCACGTAAGGCTAATATTATTGTTTGTCTAGCCTGTGGGTAAGGTTGTAAAATGGACTTGATGAGTTCCTGGGTGGATATCTTTAACCTAGCTAGCTTGTACATCTCCTTTCTTTGCTGGATATATAACGGATGGCGGCAATGTACTTCTATCAGCGTAAATTAACGCTAGCACTATTACCTAGACGCGAGATCTATTTTAGAGAGCTAAACTAACGCGTTTATATTTATATACGTCTTTGCTAAAGACTTTTTTTAACCTGCTAATCACTCTAATTACGAAGCCTTTTTCATCCATGTTGTACGTTTCTAATGGCTGTATATCGTATTCGGATATTTTGTGTTGTAGAAGGTTAAAATACAGGCTATATTTAGCAACTAAATTAGCGTTGTGGCGTATAGAGTCTATTGCTGGCGCCTATTAAGATATAAGCTTATTCTTATTGCGGTTAATAAAGCGCGTAACCTAGCTTTTGGAGACGTCCTTAGTGGCTAATTTGGACACAAAATTTCGTATTATAGATCTCGTAGGTGGTAGGCGTCGCTCGGTAAGCTCCTTTATATACCTTACAAGCTTAGCTTCTTGGTGTGGGCTAAGTGTATACTAGTTAGAGTCCTTAGTGACGCGTGGGCGCTGCACGCGTTGGTGTTGGTGCGATAAGGTTGTGCAATTAACGCTGTACATTTTTGCTACTTTTGCATATTTGAATTTTTTGCCTAAAGCTAGGCTATCGATGTATGCAATCGCTTCGTCAATGGCTGGCATGATGGTGGAGTTGTGTGATGTGGAAGATGTGTGCAAAATGGCTGGGGTCGGGCGTTGCGCGAAGTCGGCGCACAGACACGGTAGCCTCGGGACCGCCCGATCTAGGTGGGGCCGCCGATGGCGGTTCGAACACTTACGCTCTTCAACATTAAATAAGACCTGTCGAGCCCATAGTTTTAAAACTTGGCAGCCACATCTCAGCTGAAGAGAAAGCTTGGAGGCCATTACAGAGACGCAGACAGACTCGTTCGGCGCCATTTTCCGTCTACATGTAGTTACTCCAGAGCTAGGTCGTCGCATTGAAAGTCTTGCCAGCGTCTCCCACATTCGGATCCGTCCCACCTCTGCGGTATTTCTGACCATCTGATAGCAAAACGCTGCCCTTATATTGTAGGAAGAGATTAGGATGTCCTCATCGTCTCAACAGAGAACAGAAAAGGAGCAAGAAAAAGGAAAAGACAACCTAGCTTCTTTGGCAGATGCGGAGTCACAGCAGGTGTGTGTGCAGCGAGCGTTCGCCGATTAGAGGCTAATTTTGGTACACGAAGCGATTCCAGTTGCCCTAGGACAGATTTTACGAGAGTCATTCGAGGAAGCCATTTCTGTTCCAGTTACAGCCTCTGGTAAGCCTATGTGGTCTACACCTGATAAACTCTTGCGTAGGGCTATTTCTTATATAGCTGCGAGAGTGCCTCGGACGAGCAGCTTTGACCAGAAAATCGAAAATTTTCTCACAGCCATAGGAGTCCATCGCGCGTATCAATTTTACGCTTCCAGCTTGCTTCATCGAAAATAGCCCATACACGTTTGGAGTGTTATCATGGCATGGAAGCTCTATCCCGTTCAACCTCAATTCTCGCCCCTAAGCTACTGGCACTAGCATTCAGCCTCGTCCACATAGCACCCAATCACACATGAACTCCAACGCTCCAGACCATCTGGATATAGGTGATCTACAAGCAACACACGGCTTGATCGAGGGAACTACGAGAGCACAGCCCAACTTCTCTTTAAGCCCTTAAGAGATCTTCTCAGCCTGCTGTGGGCAGTGTGTCTAATAATTAAGTTACTTAACTTGCTTGCTTAACGTTACTTAATTAAGTAACAAGTAAGTAAAGTAAAAGCCTACTTAAGTAAGTATAAGTAAGGATTTTTATATTACTTAAAGTAACTTTAAGTTACTTAATAGAATTACCGTATTAGATTACGCTAGCTAAGCGAACTAATTATAATTTTACTAAGTATACCTAATAAAATCGTAATTAGCTAAAAACGCGCTAAGAAGCTAGCCTTCCGTAAAAAATCTAATATCTCTAGTTTTAATATACTATACTACTTAATACTAGGCTAAATATGTCTTCCTACCTATTTTTTTTTAGCCTTATAGAGGGTCTACGCGCTCTTATCTGCCTAAGACCCTATCTAAGGCTCCTAGCTCTACCTTAGAGAGCTATTTAGGAATACTAAGTTTAGGTTTAACACTAGCTACCTATAAAAGAGAGCTACTAATATCCTCTTAATACACTTTCCCTATTAAATAGGATAAAATTCGCTATAAAAGGAAGTTATTACTATTAATTTAATATTATTAGCCTTATAAGCGTACCTTTAACTTTAAAGCCTAGACTTTAGTAATCTATAAACACGGCGCGTAGCTTATAATAAATAAAAATAATAAGTTCTAGCTCTGCAAGTACTACTACATTAGTAGTTAGTATAATTCTACGCTATTTAATAGTAGGGCTACTACTAGTATTATTTATTACCTAAAGCATCTGCACAAACTCGAAGAATTTAGCTATAGACTAATAGTATTAAATCTATTTAATCTAGCTAAGGGAATAGCTAGTTTTATACCTTACCTTTGTAACAGGAACAATCGCTCGTCGACACGAGAACCCTTGGCCAGTCAAGACAGGATTCGAGATCATCCGAAAACCGACACTCATCCGTATCGGACCAATTTCGGATCTATCAGACCGATGGGGAACTACGGATCCGATTCGGACCTATTTCGGATCCATCAGACCGACGGTCAACCTATGGCAGATATGTGCTAGCTAGCCATCTGGGAAGAGGTGTATTTAGAGGAGCTTGGGGCCTCTGTAGTTCAGTACCTTTTCCGTATCCTTTCGTACCAGGCCTATAGGCACTTAATTCATTCGAGGCTACATTCTTATACACGCACTCCCATATGCCTCTGCTAAGAGATACGCCAATATCGATCCTTTAAGTGACCTGCGCCGATACAACCTAAAAGGCTAGCGCTTAGTGTTTAACAACTTTTAGTTTAAAAAAGAGTTTATTAACTAGACTATTACTCTTAACTTTACTTTTTAATAAGCAATAGACTAACGCACCTATAGCATCTTTATTAGCTACTTAGAGGATATTAATAGAATTCTACTAAAAAGCCCATCGACTCTTAGCGCCTGGATAAAAGAGACGTGGGAGGGTAATAATAGGAGGCGCGCTTAGCTGAAGGAAAAGCTATATCTTGCTAATAGCAAGATCCATATCTTAACTAATGCCTGGACGTCCGAAGAAGGAATAAACTATATAGCAGTTATTACTTACTTTCTAAATAAGAAGTATAAATTGCAAATAGCTCTTCTAGACCTCTCGCCTCTAAAGGGCCCTCACTCTAGGGAGAATATTACGAAAGTGCTATTAACAGTTATTAACTTATATAATATATCTGCTATTATTAGCTTCTTTATAATAAATAATACTAGTAATAACAACACTTATATTAAAGAGCTAGTAAAGCAGTACCCTAAAATTATATAAAAAAGTTACCTTTAATGCGTTAGCTATATACTAAATCTTATTATTAAAGCTCTACTCTTTAGGAATAGTATTAGCAAGTTAAAGAAAGAGCTCTATAGTATATCTAATAATAAGCGGTTTAAGATATAAAGGAAACAGAGCTTTATTGGTAAGCTCTATAACTTCTATATATAGATTAATCAGAGTGGCTAGCGGCAGGAGCTTCTAAGAGAGTATATCCTGCAAGCGTACGATAGAGGCCGCATTAAAAAACTCTACACTAGGGTACTTATCGACAGTGGTGTCCGCTGGAACTCTATATACGCTATAATTAAAAGAGCTCTTAAGCTCTACAACGCAATTAATTTATTCTTTTTTTACTATAATTATAGTAGTAAGAGTTATAATATCTTATAGGATGTAATTACTTCGCGTAATTAGATAAATTTAGAGCACTTCTTTAATATCTTAAAGCTATTTAAAGATCTAACTAAGCGCATAAAAGGCTAGGCTAATAAAGCTAGCCTTAAAAAATTATATAGCTTACTCTATAAAACACTTAAATGCCTTAACGTCCTTTTTAAGAAGCTTTAGGAGGCTAGAAAGTTCGCAGAAAAGCACCTTAAAGAGGTTTTAGAATACTATTCCTGTGCTATTAATACTGCCCGCATTAAGCTTAAAGAATACTACGGTCTTATAGACACTACGCCAGCATACTAATGCGCTGTTGCCCTCCATCCCGCGAACAAATTTACCTATTTCGAGATCGAATGGCAGCATGAGAAGAAATGGATCACTAAGGCGAAGCGGGTGGTGCATAACGTATACGCGCGCTACGAGGAAGCAGCTGCGGAAATAGATATAGCTGAATCAGCGCAAGAGGAGGATAATGAGGTTAGCACTAATAGCGATACGACGCTTAACCTTCTCCAGCAAGCTCGTTAGCGTCGCCAGCGGCTCGCCGCTAGTTCTATGTCTACTACGCGAGGAAAGAAGCGTGCAAAGCTCACCTCTAAGCTTAATTAGTTTATAGGCAGGACTAGTAAGGGCGATAGAGAAGTTAAAGACCCTCTAGAGTAGTAGATCCGCCATGCGTCTAACTACCCTGGGCTCTCTAAGATAGCGTTCGATCTGTTTAGCTATCTTACTATAAGCGCTAAATATGAGCGTGTATTCTTATAAATAAAGAAGGTTATTACAGATAAATAAAATTACCTTAATTTAGATACTATAGTAGTAATTAAATGTTAAAAGCACCTACTTCGAACCGGTATACTCTTATAGATATACTATAGATTTAAATTAAGAAATATTACTAAGTAATATTAAGTAAGTAAGTAAAGTAAAGGTTTCTTATTAAGCAAGTAAGTAAAGTAAAGGATTTTATCAAGCAAGTAAAGTAAAGGGGTGATTTTTTACTTTACTTGCTTGATGGACACACTGGCTGTGGGTGTCCGATTACATGGCACTTTGCACTAAACTCAAAGTGTAAAGGTGGCTGGGCAATCCTACGCCAAGAAAAGAAGACTTCGGTAGCAGTCTAATAGAACACGAACAAGACACAACACGAACATTATTAATTAATCATTACATCTATTAAATTCTTATTATTGCATTATCTCAAAGTGACAGAACACTATTAAATCTAATAATTAAGAGTCTTATTACCTTAATACGACCGGTTGCAATGGCGCAATCTACCCTTAGAGACGCTATAGTTATCTTAACTAATAATAATAACTTTACTATATAGCTATAATAACTTAAAATGCAATGCAAGCCACTTAATATCTAGAAAATTATTAATCTAGACTTACCTATTAATCCGAAAACGAAACCCGTTATGCCAAAGCCTCCCGCTATTAGCCTCTACTAAGCATCACAAGCTTATGTGACTATAAACCTAAACACCCCGCTAATACACCTATCGTAACTATTAACGCAAGGCACAAAGGCATATAAGGACGATATTAACATCTATAAGATACTCCTAGAAGACTATAAGATGAACGATCGCGAATATAAAGAGGAGAGGGCAAATATTAATAAGGTAGTTATCTACTTATAATTAATAGTTTTAGCCCACCTACAAAAGAATTGCTGTTTACCAGAGCTATTAATTAAGCAATAGATTAGTAATCTTATAGCTAGAGTTGGTATTAACCTAGAGCATGAGTAAATGCGGGCAAGGACCTAATATTATAAGGCGATTAAGCCTATAAGAAGCGTAGCTACCTGGCACATATGGCTAAATGAGTATAATTACGCGGCCACTAAAGCAGAAACCTAAGGGGTAGGAGAGCTTTAGTAGCTAAGCGCAGTTAAAGAAGACTTTATAAAGGTAGTTAATTATATTACCTCTTAATAGGTCATAAATTTTTAGTTAACCTAGAGAAAGGACCTGTCCGTCTCTAGGGAAGGCACAATGAGACTCTTTCAAGACTATATAAATCTCTAGCACCTGAATAAGGGTAAATAAAAAGGCGCTTTTGCTGCTGCAGAGTTATTTCTCGCTAAAGGTGGTGAATCTACTTAGGCCACAGAGAGGGACGCCTCTCTTATAGATAAAGCAGCATTATTTAAACTAAGGGGAAGACCCCTTAAATAATAAAATAATAGTCTTAGTACTAGAACTAAGCAGTCTGCCACGAGCGATTATAAGCTAGTAATAGCTAGTGGCAAATACTGCCCTGCTTGTAATTAGCGTTATGCTTTAAGAGATTGCTTCTATGCATTCCTAAAGAAATAACTTAAATAGTTTAAGCCGAAGCCTTTTATAGCAAGGCTAATCTAATTTAGGTTAGAGCACGACTTAGAGCTATAAGAAGCCCTAAAAGCTCTTAAGAGACTAAGATCTTAAACACTAAGAATTAAACTATCACACACTCCTACTCTAACGCGAATCACTAAGGCTAACAATAAGTAACTAGATAGACGAAAGATTACTAAAATCCTAGCAAGCTTTAATGCAGCATCCTTCTATACCAATCTAAATACGTACCCATTACGATACTTAGCTATCCTTGATTTAGGCATAACTTGCCACATCTTTAACAATATTAATTGCTTTGTCTCGTATAGGCCACTGTTGCCTGGAGACTTTATATGGGCTGGCAATATATAAGTATAGATTAAAGGATATAGGAGCGTCCACCTTAATATATAGAGTGCAAGTGGTAACTAAATAATATGGCTAGATAATATAGCCTATTGTCCTGATCTACTTTGCAACCTAGTGTTGTTCCGATTACTCCGCAAGCAAGGCCTTTGATGGGACATAAAAGTGGACCCCACAACTCTAAAGAGAAGAGACAATATAACGCTAGCAGAGCTTTAGGAGCTATATAGATAATAGGTGCTTGAGTACAGATCTGCCCTATTACGCTGCATGGTTGTTAATAGTGTACTAGCTGCCCACATAGCGCACAAAACTAACACCCACACCAGAAGGCCAAAGAAGGCAGATGCCTTAACCTGGCATAGACAACTAGGTCATCCAGGCCCTTAAGCCCTTGAACACCTTATTTAGTAATCTTAGGGGGTGAGAATAAAAGGGCTTACTATAGCCAAATGCGATGCCTGTAGAAGAGCTAAACTTAAGCGATAAATACGCTGATAACTAAGGGATCTAATAGAAGGCCCTGGCGAAAGGGTAGCTATCGATTTCCACGATTTCGAAACTAATAGTTCTACAAAAGAGAAAAGTTAAATGCTAGTCACTAATCGATTCTCTAGCTTTATGTGGGACTTCTACTTTAAAGACAATCGCCCAGCACGATTAATTATTAAGCTACTTAATAGCTTTGTACAATTTATAAAAGTATAATTTAACGTTACTGTTAAGGTTATTAAATCGGACAACGAAATCTTCTCTATTAAAGCTAAAGTAGAAAGGTAGTGCTTAGTATAAGGTATTAGAATTAAGCCTTTAGCACCTAATACCTAAGCATAAAATAGAGGAGCTAAATGCTTAGGGGGTGTTATTAAGGAGAAAGCGCGCGCGATACGACTTAACTTTAACCTACCTTAGTAAATATAGCCTAAAATTACCTAAGCCGCCGTCTACCTCTATAATTAAACTCTAAACTATGGTAATTGCTGGCGATTACTATACAAAGTGTTCTTTACGATAGTAGCCTCTTAAAATAGCTTTGTCACCTAGCCACGAAAACCTAATTAAGCTTACCTGAAAGCATATGGCTGTAAAGCTTTTGCCATAACCGACGATACAAAACGCGGCAAGAGTAAGCTCTAAAGGCTTAACCCTAAGGCATAGATTAGCTACCTTATTAGCTACTAATTAACTAATATTTAGAGAATCTAGATCCTATCACTTGCAAAGGTTATTAGCACCCGCGATATAATTTTTAATAAGGACTTAGTATTCTTAGGCAAGACTAAAGACCTAATAGATAACCTTATGCATAGCACCTTAGAAGAAATCGCAGCTTAGGTGTAATTAGTAGAGCTACCTCCCTCACCTTAGCAAAACCTAGAGACGGAGTCCTTTTATAAGAATAAAATAATCACCAACACATCGTATAAGGAAGGGGACGAGGAGACCTTAGGCTATAGGCAAAGTAGGAAATTTAGCTATAAATACCTAACGCCTTTATTAACTCTACTACTAGTTACACTCCTTGCCTAGTTAATAACAGGAGATAAATAACCTAAACTACCTTATAAAGCACAAGTAGTGCAATTGCAAATAAGCCTATAAATCGCCACTTTTATAGCAGGCACCGAAGCTGGTAGCGCCGGCAAATACAATAGTAAGGTTCTTAATAAGGCCTAGCTTTGACGTATAATTATAGCAGGTAAGAAGCCGCATTAGAGCGTGCTACCAGAGCTACCTACATGCCAAAACAAGCTCGAGAACCACCCTCTCTACGATATGTGGAAGGAAGCCGAGCGATCCTATCTATAGAGCCATAAGGAAATGAAATCCTAGAGTAAGGTTGTAGCTACTCTAGTAAAAGTAGTAGGCCACCAAATCCTCGACTGCATGTGGGTATATACCTATAAGTTTAATAAACACTATCGACTATAGAAGTGCAAGGCACGACTAGTTATAAGAGGTAACTAATAATAGCACCTTACTTCGTAAGAAACCTACGCCGTAATACTAGTAGGATAATTATTTTACATGCTTATAGCGATTGTAGCTTAGTTCAACCTAGAGCTTATCTAACACGACGTTACCAACGCTTTTGTCCACGCAAAGCTAGACAGAGAAATCTATATAAGAATGCCCCGTGGCTACTCGCGAGCAGGCATAGTCCTCTACCTACATAAAGCACTCTACGGACTGCGCATATCTCCACTACTTTAGCAGAGAGAGTTCATATTAACGCTTCGTAATATAGGTTTTAAAATAGTATCCCACGAGCCATGCTATCTTATTAAGGATAGCATTATTATCTTCTTCTATGTAGATAACCTTATTATTACTTATAATAAGTTATAACAGCAAGCTGCTGAAGCTGCTCTAGTAAAGATAAGTACTAAATTTACACTTACTAGTAGCAACGACCTATAATAGTTTCTAGGAGTTAAAGTTATTAGAGACCGCCTAAACAGAAAGATCTGGCTTTTATAGGCCTTATACATTAACAAGATCTCGCGCCTTATTAAGTAACATGAGATATAGCAGGAAACACCTATAGCAGCAGTTAAACTACTTCCTCGAACTAGGCTCGCTAGTAAGGCTAAAGTTAATTAATATTAGCGTAAGATAGGATCTATCCTCTACGCTGTAGTAACTACACGACTAGATATTACCTTTACAAGCTCTTGACTTTCACGATTCCTATCGAACCTAAGCAGAGAGCACTAAGCCGCTGCTAACCAAGTTTTCTTCTATCTTGCGGATACTAGATCACTAGGTCTTTAGCTTAGGGGTGCAGATACTTTAGAGGTGGCAAGTGACGCTTCTTTCGCCGACAATACGCTCGACCGTAAGAGCTCACAAGAATACATTATTAAGTTATTTAGTGGCTTAATTGCATGGAAAGCAAATAAGCAAGATATAGTTACTACATTAACTATAGAGGCCGAATTACTAGCTCTCTTATAGGTGGCTAAAGAAGCTTTATTTATCTTACGATTACTAAAGGAGCTAAAGATTAACCTTAGCAATTCCCTTATTATAATTAATTATAATAACTAGCAAACAATCTAGCTTATTACTAAAGAGATCGCTAAGCTGCAGACTAAGCTCTGTTATGTAAATATCTATAATTACTAGCTAAGACAAGAGGTCGTATTAAAGATAATTAAGGTAGACTATTAACGCTCGGAGGACATAGTTACAGATGGGCTTACGAAGGCCCTGCTAGCTAATAAGTAGAGTAACTTTCTAAACAAATTAGGACTTGCAGAAATTAAGGACAAGATTATAAACGTAGAGGTTGACCTGCTTAAGCTAGAGCAGAGAATAGAGGCTTTTGAAATTAAACTATAAAGGATAATACTGTTAGATTACCAACAGATAGTCTCTAGCTTAAGGATAAGCCTAAGCTGAGGGGGTGTGTCCAATTACATGGCACTTTGCACTAAACTCAAAGTGTAAAGGTGGCTGGGCAATCCTACGCCAAGAAGAGAAGACTTCGGTAGCAGTCTGACAGAACACGAACAAGACACAACACGAACATCATCAATCAATCATCACATCCATCAAATTCTCATCATTGCATTATCTCAAAGTGACAGAACACTATCAAATCTGACAGTGGGACACTCTCTCTACCGAAGACTCGTGCACAACCCATGGCTTTCAGCATTTCGTCCGTTCTGTTGTGCGCCGTACGAGGAGTAGTAGTATTCCGTGAAGCATGCGCTGGGCGCACTGCAAATGTTTGATTGGCCTCTGGGACCCGTCCAAGGGCTCGTTTACTTGTCAAAATAGGACGTGATTACCATCCCGTCGAGGAGCCGGGACCGAAGACGGAGGACCCGGAGCACTGCGTCCAGTACGGGCACAATGTGGCCGGGCTGCCGCACTAACCGTTCCAGGAGCCTAGGGTCGAAGTGACGTTGTCGATTACGGCTTCACCTGTGTGTAAAGATCAACAATGAATTTGCTAAGCTGCGATGAGGAACGTGCATTTTGTGCCTGAAGAGTCGGAGGCAGTGGATTACCAGCCCCACGTCGTTTGCGCGCGGGGAAGCAGTGCTCGTGCTGTTATCTGGGGGTCTGAGACTACAGCCGCGCAGTTCAGCATGGGAAAGAGGAAGAGCCGCTTCTGAGCTACGTGAACTGCGTCACGGGCTGGGTGCAGCGGACGTACTACAAAGAGTCTCCGCCGGCATTCGTTGGTAGGGCATTGCGAGCCTCGTCCCCGCATCGCAGCGCAGCTCAGCTAATTCATGTGATATACCTACAGAATCCACAACATCTGAGACGCCGGTAATAAGGACATCAGGGAGTCTTTCTACATCGTCCGGGACGCCCACGAGTCCTTCGTCTACACTTTCGTTATCGGCGTTATCCTCGTCTACACCCCCTACTCCTACAAGGGCGCCACCAGTGTCCAGCTCACCAGCAGCATCATCCGGGAGCAGCGACACCATGCGCACGGGAATTATAGCAGGGAGTGTAGTCGGAGGCATCGTCGGGCTCGCCGTCGTCAGGCTAGTTGCGTTCATCGTGCACCGGCGCACGAAGTGCAAAGCGGATATCTACGAACCAGCGCCCGCGACGGAGACGCCTTACCAGCCAGACGTCTACCAGTCAGTAGGCCGCGACGCGCATCCCGACGCGGGCCATGGGCAGTACGAAGACGTGCCCGAGTTAGCTGGACAGCCTAGGAGCGAGCTACAGTCACTCCGCAGTAGTCTGGTGCGCCAAGGTGATCGGCGTCAGTTTCGCGAAGCGACTCCCTCACCAAAACAACCCATAGAGTATCGAAAAGTAGGCCAAATTTAATAATTCTTAGTAGTAACTAGTAAATTAATACTTAATACTTTATTTAGTAACTATTTACGTGCATGCAGGCAGCAATTCTATCTAGCATACTTAATATAAGATAATGTATAAGGCGCGTTAGGATCCTCTGCTAGCAGTCCTTTAAGGCAGTTTAAAACCTCTCCTATTTATCCTTACTAGTTCTAAATTTAGTTATATAGGGATAGCAATTCCTTATCTTACGTTTAAGCTGCCACTAGAGGTGCTTAATAGGGTTAAGGTTAGGAGAATAAGGTGGGAAATTAATAGTCTAGATCCTATAATTAACTAAGAAGTCGCGCGTATAAATTACTATATAAATCTAAGTGTTATCGTGCATAAATCGCTTGCCTAGTAAGTATAAGTTTAAGAGACCTTCTTCTAGTGTTTTAGTATAGCTTTAAGCGGTGTATCTATTGCGCGGCGCTGTAGGGTCTCTCTGTATAATAATAAGTAGTAATCGCTAGGTACGCCCTCGAGAATCGATCCATATTAAAGCCTACACTATCTATTAAGGTAGCCAACTAGTAGATTGTTTGGAGATCATACGGCGCTCCCACTTCTTATAGGGATACCTAAATACCTACTCGGCGTCGGCGCCGCGACCCTTTTAAATAGAGCACTTATCTAAGAACTAGAGAGACGTTAAGCGCTAGTTAAAGTTTCTATACTTACGGCAGAACTTAAGCTATAATTAGGTAGTAGCTTTATTAATTTTAGGCCTCCGCTTAGCTCTAAAGTTAGTAAGGCCTTATTCCTTAAATGCTCTATATAGTGTATTATTAGAGACGTCCTTCCTAAGGTACGCCTCCTCAGCGAGCTCTTAATAGGTAATCTTTAACTTTTTTTATACTTATTGTAGTAGCGTTCGTTTCTCCTAATAAGTAAGCTTAAGAGGCTACCTACTATAAGGGCGAGAGGTATTATTACCTATCTTATTATACCTCTTAATAGTGTCGCATATGCACTTTACTATATAGCAAAACTCGCGCGCTAGCTCTGCTAGCGTTGCACTAGCCTCCGCCTTAGAAATAATACTTTCCCGTGCCTACGCTGTTAATTCACCACCCGCGACGCGATTTGCGTTTATTTCTAAGCTAAAAGCTCTCATTTTGGTGGAGATAGAGAGGGTGGAAGTGGTTGAGGTGTTTGGCGCGCGCGCGTCGGGCTGACACTAGCGCACCAGACTAACGCGCTAGTACTGTACATTCGCATGGGCAGTAACTATTGCGAGTGTCGGATGGACGTAACAGAGGGGTGGGTTCGGCGTTGTACAAAGAAAAAATTGTAGCGACATTGATCTCATCGATACGCTGAGCATTGTAAAGTAATTGCCTTGGATTTACTTCCTCCTTTGGGTCTGGTCTTTGCGCCCCGCACACTTTGATCCCGAATACGACCCAGCGGCGGTGCAAAGAACAAGTTCGGTTCTACCATGCACCATAGGCTCACCGATTGCTCATTGTGGCAAGACAATTCTTGAAACCTGGTCCATACGGACTTCCCACCCAACTGCACTTAGACGTCAAGAAACGAACATAAGAACCGCATACACCTTAACCTACCGTTCTAACATAAATCTAAAATCCCCAGCAGCACTTTCACAGCACTGGGACTCAAAGTCTGGCAAAATCTCACGCCACATTCATACCGACGTGCTCTGCAAAGAAACGTAATAGAATTCTAAGAGAGAGCGTAGCGTTTATTATTCCGTAGATCATGCACGCCAGTATCAACCTACAATACTCGTGCGTCGCACACCATTTTGGTCGCCCAATCAGGTGGAAATGCGTGGGTCCGATGCCGACAGGGACTTCCGGCCAATGAGACGACCCTGTTGACTTTGTGTGGCGATTGTATGGGCTAGAAACGGCAGGAAATCGCATGCGGGGACTTGACTTCTGGAGCTTAATTTTGGCTTCAAATCTTCATGTTTAAATACAGAAAAAGTCAGCCGTGATAGCTGTTGTTGCCGTCGAGCTCTATAACCTTCTGGAGTCGTGACTTGAAGCTGAGGGCAGCTGCTTTGCAGCGTGGGCCAGCGCGTTGCTATTCATCTGATACCAAAGCTCTGCCTGCTTCTACGGCGTCTTGGGCCATAGATCTCTGAAATCAGCCCTCTAGCTGATCCTTTATATAGTCCCATATAGGCTCGATTCGATTGAGATCGGGCGAATTGCTCGGGTGCGGAGCTCGTATATAACCTTGATATTTGTACTCGGCGTGGCAGAGAGCCTTAACTTTCTGGTGAGCGGGCGCACCGTCTTCGACGACGATAATTGGGCGGTCGGGGTGCTTCTTACGGAGCTTCTTCAGGTAGGGAAATAGCTTGCCATGTAGGACGAATTTCCTATACAAAAACTAGTTAATTCCGCGAGACTTTTCACCCTGTGTGAGCGGCTTGTGTTTGAACACCTGCTCGGGCTGCCTAGGGCGCTTCATGCCGGTTGTGTGGCCGTTAGCACGCCGGAGCTAATTCTCAAGTTGAAAATTATTGTTGATCTTAGCTAGAACCTGGCGCTCGATCGTACCTTCTTGACGCGCCTTTATTTGTTGCTATGTAGCCTCCGTACGCTGGGTGAGATTCTCTAGATTAAGCTTATATTGATGATGACTTTTTTTTGCGGGCGTTTCTTATTCCTATTGCAGCTGTGGGCGCTCGACGCTGTCGTCCTTACACATCGCGCCCTAGTGCATGATCTTGAAATAAATTAGATCTGTATAAAAGCCACGAGTCTCAGCAGGTTGCCCGCGTTCGATTGTTATCCTGGTACGCTTGTGTGGCCGGCCGCCAGCTGAGATATAAGTCTCGTCTGCAAATACGAACAGATCTTTCTTTTGCAGCCAGCCGAGCGCCCACTCACGATGAATTGTCGCTTTTGAGAGCTCTGTGAACGGCGTGTGATTGCGTACGGCTTCGAGCCAGGTTTCTTGCGGGAACCACCATGCGGCGTCTTGAATGAGAACTGATATTTAATTGAGCCTTTTTTTACTTTTGTATGGAGCTCTTTCATGCCTTCTGACCTGGTGTTTGACTGCTCCAGCGCATCCAGCAGATCAATGAGATCTAGGCTGCCAGCATCCTCCTGGGCCCGGCGGACGATTGCGCTGCAACTGGACTTCGCTACCCCCGTGGAAACGGCAATATCGTCGTATTTGTAACCGGCGACGACGCGCAAAGTGATAATTGAGGCTCTAAGTGCAGTGGAGTGGTCGGCGGACCCGTGCGACTTCGTTTTTTGGCCGCCGCGTGGCATTTTCGGTGTTGTAGAGAGCGTTGTTGTCACGGGGAGTGACGTCAGATTTCTATTGTTCTGGCAGAATTCTGGCAGGCGGTGAGGTGATTGCGGCCCGTTCTGGTGGCCTGTGCAGGGTGGATTTTAGCATTTTGTGTTATTGGACGACCAAAATGGTGTGAGACGCACGATGAGGTACAAAGTCCCTACAACAGTCCAATTTAGGTATAATTACGTGTTAGTCTAGGATGGGTGACGTAATAGCTAATTTTTAGCTTTTAGCTTAATGCAAGGATGTGGTATTTTAGGATAAGTCATAACAATGGCCCCCACCCGGTTGGTGGACGGATGTGTAGCTGGAGATACTGTACCAAGTATACACTCCTAGGATTAAAACGTTTTTGCGGCACCGCGTAGACACAATGCCCGCATAGCATTCGAACACAAAGAGAAAAGCTTGGATAGTGTTGGGCAGTGTGTTTGTAAGAGATAGGGGGCAAGGTTTAGAGTGGGCGGAAGTGGTGATGCGGGTACCGTTATAGGTAAGATGTGGTAGATGAGAGCACGAGAGAGTAGAATAGGTTTAAAAGTTTGGCGCGGGATGTTAAGGGGCGCAACGAAGCGCAGATGCGAGTTTCTGTAAAGCATATAACAGGAGCTGTGTGCGGAGCGTGCAGGTTCATTGCTGCGAAAAGCGGTGGACACAGTAAGATAACCAATGTGCCCGACAATTAGATATAAAGTAGGTGTAGTCAGCCACTGCATTGCTCATCCTGGGGTAACACACAGGACCAAGACAATACTAAATAGAACCGTCTTACACGATCTTGCACCTTCACGACTGGTCCTCACCGCTGTCTCACAAACCTCAACGTCCCATCCTCACCACTCACCAACCTCGCCTCCATCCCGCTCGCCTGCTCCACCAAATCCTTCCACGTCCTCCTCCCCCCCTGCCTCATCTCATCTACACCCCACCCCTCCAACCCATGCATCGTCGCCGCCAACACACTGTTCTTATACAAATACGCCTTCCGCCTACTCTGCACCGCCGTCAGTACCAAGAACACCACCGACAAGAAGACGAGCGCCAGCGGCAGAACAAGCCAGCGCCACTCGACCTTGATATACGACTGTGGTGCCCACGCCATGCCCGTCGCATTTTTTGCTGCAGGATTATCCGTGCTGCGGATATAGTTCCCTGCAACGACACTGATGTCGTTGATAACGGTAGGCCAGCCGTAGTGCTTGCGACGCTGCAGCGCGAAGTCGCGCGCATTGTCTGAGTACAGCGTCTCGTCGATCATTTGGGAGAGGTATGCCATAGAGGACGGGCGGATAACGAAGTGGTTGCTGCCGCCATGGGCGATGTGCGCAAAGTCATTCGCCGTCGTGCCTTCTTCTTCCATGTACAGGTCTTCCGCGACGTACCAGGATGGTGAGATGAGAGGGCTGCGGACAGACCCAAAGTATAAGCCGTCGGGCGCTTTGCCGTATCGGATATCTTGATACACGACTGAGTTGAGTTCTACGCTGCAGTGGAAGAGGTTTGCTTTGAATTCGCCGAAGGTGTCTAGGTTGGCGATGCCGGGGAGCACGCTGTCCGTGTCTAAGCAGGCGAATGTGCCGAGGGTGAAGTTGTTCAACGTGGGGAATCCGTCGGGAAAGGTGTACCGTTTAGAGGTGCAGAAGGCGAAAGGGGAGCCTGTGATATTCGTTGCATCTAGGTTGTCCGTACCCCAGAAAGAATGATAATCCTCTTGCTGGACCTCAGCGTTGCCAAAGACTGTGGCGCGGGCAGGTATAAAGCTTGGTCGCGCAAAAGGAACATAATGTAGCTCGCCTTCTCCAGTCAAGTTTTGCACTTTTCGGTCCGGCAAATATTCGTACGTGATGTAAATGCTGGGATAATCTTCTTTTTTGATTGTGCAATTCATTCCGTACTTGGACACGTTATCGTTTTCTTTGACGGCCTTTTTGAACTCTGGAAGGCGAGTGAAGCGCCGTATAGACTGTTCTTCGACAGGGATACCAAGCTCTTCAAGCGTTCGATTGATTTCAGTAACACCGTTCCGAATATAGTATTCGCAACCGAATCCATTGTTGGTGCGAACCTCCGCTATGTCGCATTTCGCCTGGGCCGCCAGAGAAACGTGGGGTGGGTATGTGCACCTAGTGGTACCGCACACGTTGTTCGATTGATAGGTCGGAGGTCTATCCATTAAGCCTCTTTCCCTCAAGCTTGCCAACATTGCGAGAGTGAAAGTAAGTCGCCCTGGACTTTGTCAGATGATGGTGCTGATGCGATGGAAGCAAACCATCGAGAGGATCCACAGTACACGACTTACCTTCGGGATCAACGCTCCTTAGGTCGGTAGTATTCACTAGTCGAGAGTCTTCTAATGCCATTGCATACGAAACCGTGCTCGTCTCGTTCGTTATCCACTGCGTTCTGACTTCCACTCTCACGACCTGCTGCGTGAACGGCTCGAAAGCAAGCAGCAATATCGTTATCAAAGCGCCCAATGAAGCGAGCAAAGCAGAGGCGCTTGTTTTCCATAGCATGACCAACGCTCCCCAGGGCCCCCGACTCGCGTCGTCGAAAACCTGCATCTGACTGAGGGTTCGTGGCGCTTCGAAATAGGTCCATTTTAGTTGGCTGATGCACTCTGCTATTGGTACGAGTAACGCAGATTTGGCGATGGTAGAGAAGACTGCTACCAGAGAGTTTGGTTGGATAGGCAGTCCCCAATCGGCTAACGGCTTCCCCTGGATGGATATCAAGACCGAGATAACGGCTATGGTGCTTGCAACCGCGAGCGTAGTGGCGTATATCTCCCACCACCACCCAAACCGGAAAATACCCCTCTGCGTAGACGGTGTTGAAATGATGTGGGTGACAGGAGCAGGTTTTCCGGAATCATCTTCACTTTGGTGGACGGAAGTATAGGCTCCAGCTTTGTCTGTCGGTCTGCTCGAATGTGGTACACGAGTGGAGGAAACGGAGGAAAGCGGCGATATCGATCGTTGGTCGTCCATAACTGAGCTTGGGCATTGCATTGCACGGGGCCAAGGGACTACTTAAATTGCTGCCTGCGTAACCCTGTGTTGCTCCGGCGTCCAAGCGATGGCTTAGACGAAACGTAGCGTAACAGCCCGCCTATTTCCGGACACGATCCGCGGGGGCCAAAAAGCAATGATTGGTACGACAGAACATTAAGACCGTGATGAAAACGTGTTGTAAGGATTTGATTAAAAGTGAAAGGCGTCTCCTGTTGTGACTGTAGTATTTCCCGATGAAGATCAGCCCGGTTGCAGTTCGCAAAGTGACGTCGCTGGGTACGGTCGTCAATCACCAACCATATTTATTACCCGCTTCCTTTTTATTCCTCCTCCCGCTCGCAAAGTGCTCCTCCAGAGCGTCCTTTTGCGTAGTCGCCACGTTGATTAAGCTCTTCAGACTGTTCTTGCCTGTACCCGAAATGGACTTGAGCGCATTATGCTGCACCGTCTCGCCCTGCTGGCGTAGAAGCTCATTGTGCGCGTATTCCTGATCTGTGTTGAAGACTACAAACTTGGCCGAGGAGAGGACCGGACCCTGGCCCTTCCGACCGAAGAGTTGGCGTCGTTCGGCCTCGGAGAGGTTTAGCTCGGAAGCGACATTGGTGAGGTCGTTGGACGCGGGTGGCGGGTAAGAGGCGGTGATAGATGTTGCGACGTGTTGTTGCGTCTGGAATGCTGAATTTGGAACGGGTAACTCGTGGTCGTCTTGATCTTGGCCGTAGATGAGCGGCTGATAATCACCGGTAGGCTGCTTCGCTGGTGCGTCGACCTCTTGAGGCATGCCGAAGAGTGACACCTTCGGTTTGCTCGGAGCCTTCTGCTCTACTGCCGGTGTACTGGGCTGGGAACCGGGTGTCGATGCAGTCTTGGTCTCGGCTGAAGGGGCAGCTACTGATCTGGCGGCCGAGGGCTTCTTCTGCTTCTTCCCCCATGCCATACCCTTGGGCATGAATCTAGGTCGGGCGGGCTGAGCAGCCGGCTCCGGTGTCGCTATCGGGTTGCTAGCTACCACTTTAGGCGCTTCTTCGACCTTTGTCTCGGACTTTGGTGCTGGCAGATTCAGCAGCGCTCTGAAGTCCTCCTGCTTTCGCTCTGCCCTCTTGATGGGATTGCCGTTCTCATCGTATTCGTCCAGATCTATCTTAGACTCGCGTTTGAAAGCCGGCTCTGCACCCGTTTTCAGGTTGACTCCAGCTCCCAAGCCCTTGCCTAGTCCGCGCTTGCCGGAAGGTGCGTCCATGGTCGCCGCTTCCACTTTGGGTTTCTTGGGCGCGGGCAGCATCGCATTGAAGCCGCCAAACGCGCCGCCACCGCCGATGCGGGCTTTCTTTGCCGGTGGGGCTTCCGATTCAATGTCGTCCTTTTCAGCTCGAGGTTGCGATGCGCCGGGCAGATTGAGCGTGATCTTGCCAGGGTTCGAGCGGTCGACGACTTTTTGAAAGTTGGCTTTCGGTGCGGGCTTCGCGGCGGGCTGGGGGACTTGAGGGGCGTCGTCGCCCGAGTCCTCGGAGTCGGAATAACCGATCAGATTCATGATGAATTGTAATGTGTGGAAGGGTGACGTTGTGTTGTGAAGTGAGCGGCGGCGAGGAGATCAGAAGATAGGAATCGCGCGTCAAGTGGAGCTCAGGCCAAGCAAGCGAGGGTCCCACTTCAGATCTGGGGAACGAAGGCGCCAAACGTTCCCTACAATTGATGGCGTTATGACTTGAATCTCAGCTGGTCTGGATATACGAAATCACGCGCGCGATATGACACAATAGAACTGTAGCCATGTCCCTCCTCCAGAACGAAGAGTGAGCCCCGCGACACCTCCGCGCTGCCGCCGCTAATCCCCCGCAGCTTCGTTCTCTACCAGCTGCGCACTGCCTATCTCTCGGCGATCAAGGATGGCGTGGGCGAGCGCCTCATCAATGTGAACACGTCCGTTCTGAATGATTCCGCCTTTCGCGTCGCTGGCTGGGTGCCCAATCAGTCAGACATCAAACGCACCTACTCGCCGCCGATACCCACCGCAATCACCTCCGAGTACTTCCAGGCACCGAGATCGGTGGGCTTGAAGGCGCCAGAAGGCTTCGACGATGAAGAGGAAGGCGGCATGGTCACGGGCGGTGGCGGTAGCAACGACACCGTGGGCCCGACGCTGAATGCGAAACGGCGGCGGAGAAGAGAGCAGTTGGAGGAGGATGACAGTAGCGACCTGAGCGACGAGAGTGACGAGGAAGAGGATGCGCAAAGGCCTGCAAACCAGATCAAATTCCAGAAGATGCCCGTCCGGACACGTGCGGGCTCTTCGCCCATACGCGGCTCGGTCCTCAAGAGTGGCCTGACTGAGGCCGCCGAGGGAGGGCCGTCCGTCACCATCACGTCTCCCTCGCGACCGCCGGAAAACCCCCTGCGTCGTGGCTCATCGGATGGCGTGCAAAGCGTCACGTCTGGCCGTCCGCGCAGAGATACGATAACCAGCAGCGAGATGTCGTCGGAGAACGAGATGGACTCGCTCGCCTTCCACAAGCGCAGAATGAACCCCCGCAAGGCCGCCAAAGCAAGCCACTTGCTGTCGGAGCGAATAAGTGAGGATGAGAAGGAGCCGCTGGAGGCACTCAACGAGGGCAACGAATCCGATAGCTCGCTTTCGTCTGAGTTCTCGGGCACCGCCGACAGTGGTTCCTTCATCGGCGAGGGCGACGATCCACTAGACTCATCACCACCTGCTGACCTCCGCAACATGCCCGCCTTGACGCATTTCGCCAGCAATTCTCCAAAGAAACCGAAGGCCCAACTAACACCGACGTTGCAGGCCTTGCCTCCTCCAAGGCCAATTAGTTTCATACCTCCAGTCAGCGCGCTAACACAAGCTCTCCAAGCAAAGGAGCAAAAGCCATCAAATCCACTGCAGCGGTTTGCTGCCTGGGACGCCGCAAGCGAGGCCAACTCGAACCCCATATACATCAAGCTCTACTGCCCCTTCGCTTCAAAACCATCAAAGCCTCTTGAGTTGCTGATAAGAAAGACGGCTGACAATGGGAACACCGTGACAGTGTCCGAAGTCATTGGCTATGCTCTATGGCGTTACCAAGAAGAGAAGTTAGAGCCCCCAATACCTGCAGAAAAAGTGAATGTGAACTGCTGGGTTTTGCGCATGTACGATGACGGCGAGATCGACGATGAGTTTCCTCCCCTGACCAGGAATCGCCCGCTCATGGATTTTGCGTCCAACAACAGCCGAGGCATGCGGCCGCGCGCTCGAGAGAAGCCATGGGACGAATTTGGCCTTGTCCAAGCCTCCGAGCGCGAGATCGCCGAGAACGAGAAGATCACGCCTGAATTTAGCCTGGAAGCTGCTGCGGCTGTCGCGGCGTCGAAGAAGTCGACAGAGGAGGCCCCGATCGCGAAACTACCACCTCCCAAGCCTATGCCTTCCCGCGCGAAGAGCTTCCGCAATCCCATCACAGGGCCATCTTTTGCACCTACAGCTACCCGCAAGGATACATCGACCCTCGCGGATGCTCCTACCATCTCGAACGTAACATCCGCTTCCCGTACTGGCGCCCCGAAGACCCTCGCCGTCCACTACACAGACGAGCACTTCAACAACAAGCGCATCCCCATCCCATGCACAACCGACACCTACATCGCCGAAGTCTTCGACCAAGTATGCCGCGACCTCCGCCTCGACAAAGGACTCTACGTGCTCAAAGTCTCCGCCAGCACCACGGTCGCCCCGCCCGACCGCACCGTCGAAGCGCTCGGCTCCCGCGTCGACCTCGACCTCGTCCGCCGCCGCTTCGTCGGCGACGGCGTCTTCGGGCTCGCCGGCTCCCCCGGCTCCTCCTCCCCAAATGCCCCCCTCACCATCGCCACCGGCGGCGCCCCCAAGAAAACCAAAAAAGCTGACCGCACCGCCGCCGCCGTCTCTGGCCACGCCCTCCTCCACCCCCTGTCCAAACACAGCTCCTCAAACCCCTCCGCCGCGGCCCCTCTCACCCTCACAAACACCACGTACTACAAGCGCTGGCCCGTCACGCGCAAGCAGCCCATGTCCTTCGCCTCCTCAACCTCCCGGACTCTGGCCGTCGATAACGAGTACCTCCATATCATGCCCGGCGAGACGGGCACGAGTAAGCAGATCTTCGACCAGCCGGCGAAAACCACGACGGTGCATTTTTCGAGCGTTGTGGGGAGTAAAGTGAGCAAGAAACATCCGAAGATGTTTAGAGTCGTCGTGTTCAAGGAGAAGGAGACGAAGCGGTATGATTTCGAGGCGCAGAGTGCGCATGATGCGGGGGAGATTGTCAAGGAGATTAAGAGGGGGGTGGATCGGTTCCATGAGGGGTTTGTGTAGGGTGGGGTAGGCGTTGCGTTCAGCCGTGTGAGTACAAGGTATAGGGGCGTATTTTTGAGGAGTGGTTCGGCGAGTGCTTTTACAGGGCGAGTATGGTTGGGCGCGGGATATGCGCTATGGCAGTGTTCTTGCGGGATTCTGTATACCACGAATGACATGTGTTTTCCCTAGGTCCTCCCCGTGTGCTTGTCCTCGCTTCATGCGACCGTAGCGAAGACGCCGGTTCCCCTCGTTTGGTTTTAGTCGCGAAGCGGAGTTACGCTTTGCACCTATGACCCTGGAAAGCCTTAACTAATGGACACTTTCCAGCGGCGTAAGGGGATCTAGTTTGCAGGCAGCAAGCCATTAGACCAGCGGTCGGTAGCGTGATAACCTAGGAGGAGAACATAAAAGTAATCTACCTCTAGTCCACAGCACGCACATCGAAGTTACACATCGCAACACCAACAGTGGTAGCTGAAAGGACAGGATCATGATTTTTAAGGGTTATCAAATCAAGCTGTTCGGCACAAATCGAGTTTATTTTACGTGTTCTACAGCAGCTTCACGAAGCTTGCGAAGCTCCAAAGTTGACACCAACAGTGACACCAGTAAAGCACTAGGTCGTAGAGACCGGCGAGATTGTCCTCGCCATTTCACTCCAATTCCCGGACTTTGTCTTTTACGATTTTATTCCTCTTTTTTCGCTTTGCACTATGCGGCTCGCCTACGCTAGCGAAGCTATTCTGCTGCTCATCCCTCGTTTATCTATACATATCGCATCCCCTAGTACCAAGCTTAAAAGCAGCCGCAGCCAGTCCATACTTCCATGACGCGCCCACCCGAACCGTACCGATGCACCAAGGAGACGCGAAAAAAGCAAGGGCGAACCGACCAGGTATAACAAACGCTCGCTCTGAGTTATATCACCCAACCGAAACCCAACCCCACCCGCCGAGGAAAAGAAAACAGCAAAAGCCGAAAAAAAGTGTGCAATCAGAACTCCACCCCATGCTGTGCTGGATGAAAGAAAGGTACATGCCAATACGTACCAGTAAGAAGAGAAAAGTCATTTTGTTGGCACCTTTTTCTGATGCACAGACCGCCTTTTTTTGCGACGGATGCAAAAAGAAAACTTCGTGAATCAAGCTCAACGGCAAGCTTGTAAAACACTCTGACGCTATGTCGAAAATTGCTTCGAAAAGCTCTGGATTGATCTTGTACTTTTAATGAGAATCGAACATATAGGACTATTGTTGTGCACCTGAACATGGTCGAAATGCCGACTTGTAAGCGGGACAGACCATATACTGCAAATCTCTTAAGCTTGACCGCGGACCCGGACTATTCGGCGTCGAGACAGAACAAACCCGAGCGCAGATGGCGGTGAAGGACAAAATTGAGTATTCAAAACACAGCCTTAGGCGCGCAACGAGCTACTAGACCAAGGCATCGGCCAGTAGTACCAGAGAACAACGACGATAAAGGGAACCTAACCCCCTTTCCGGTCTGCGGTATTGGCTGGTAGTGGCTCCCCTGCGGGCTTCGTGTCGTTCGACTTGCTTCCCTTCTTGTTCTTCCTCTTGTGGCGCTGGTTTGGTTGTTGCCAGGTATTTGGGCTGTTGCCGTTGTTCGCATTCGGCTTGTTGCTCTTATCGTTCGACTGATTAGAACCGCCTTTAGCCTGGTGTTGCTTATTCTCCTTCGCGTTTGAATGTTGCGCAGCGGAGTGTGATGCTCGGCGTCCTTGATGTATATTTTCTTTGGACTGACCCTTGGCACCATTGGCGCATCTGCCACCTTCTACCTGACGACTAGACGTCGGAGACGGAGTTCTTGTTTCAAAAACCGGAGAAAGCAAGGGTAGAGTGGCAGACTTAACTTCTTGCGGTGGAGGCCGTGGCGTGTTCAACGTGTCCAGCGAAGTAAGCCCACTATTGTAGGGCATGCCACGCCACTGGGAAATCTGCGTTTTCGTGGGCGATACGTCTTCAGTCTGATTCGTCCGCCGGCCATTTCCCAATTCGTAGTTCACCCAAGCTTCAGGAAGCATGGGGTAGTACTGATGACCACCACTGGGTACCTTGGTTAGCCCGTTCGCATCGATAGGCGAGGCACCGTTCATGGAGCCATTAGCGAAAGCAGCACCATATCCACCGTCGAGCCTTTGCCGATGCACCTCGTCAAAAACAAGCTTCTGTCGTTGGTCATGGCCAGACGTCCGATATGACTCTTGATCGGTGAAAGGCGCCGCGGAGCTAGCTGTGTCGACCGAGGGAAATGAATCGACTGTGTCGCTCCTAGAACGTGATTCAGGCATCTGTTGCGGGAAGGAGCCGTTGACAATGACAGGGCCTGTGTCCACAGGACGTGTTGAGTCCGTACGATCCCTTCGGGGATCAGCATTCACGCCCTGTGGAAGAGCGATGTTCGACGAATAACTGCGTACATGACTGCCAAGCGGTGACGGCGAACGCGATACGCGTCGCAGAGCAGTGTTGAGGAGCGGTTGCGTAATTTCGGAGGACACTCGTCTCTTTCTTTGTGCAAGCTCGTTGTACGAAGGGATCTGGGGCACTGCATACTCCTGTAAAGATCGCAGTGTTGCTTGATCGTCGACATAATAGCCAACGTACTCCCTCGGGATACTAGGCTCAGATGGAGGCGCATTCTCAGCGTAGCCGCCAGCAGGACTGTAAGGCGCGTCTGTTATCGCTTGAGAGCCAGGGACATCTGCTGTGGAGCGTGCAATAGGGTAACCCGCCACCAGGGACGGTTCGAAAAACTGCGGCATCGGAGGATAGCCGGCTAGAACGGCTTGAGGTGGCATTCCCCGTGCAGGTTGCGATTGCGAACGCATAGAGCCCGTTTCGCTGGCAGCGGATGTTCTATGAGGTTGTCGTCGCGGACCAGGCATGCTGTGCGGAAGTGATGGCGACGAGGGATTAGTTCGAGGACCATCAGCATTGGCCGAGCCTTGTGACGGGTCGAAAAATGCAGGATAGTGATACAGAAAACCCTGGGGCAAATTGGGTGGCATACTAGCCTCTGCTAGACGAGGGCTGGAGCGACCGTTCACATAGGGCGACTTCTGAGGAGACGCGTTCGCACTGCTGGGCCCGCGGTTATGTTGGGCTTGGGCTTGGGCTTGGGCGACAACCTGTGCATGTATGTGCGCGACCTGCGCTTGCTGCGCCTGTTGGGCACGTTGTTGCGCAACAAGCTGTTGCCGTAGCGTGTTCGACTGAATCTCCAACATCTGATATTGCTGGATCAGTTGATCATGAAGCCTCTCGTTGAGCCCCGACGGAAAGCTGTACTCTTGCTGGCCTGCCATTGCACCAATAGGAGGGCTATGCAAGAATGGGGGACGGTTAAACGAGGCTCCACTAGAGGATCGTCTTCCATACCCTCCACCTTTGTTGTTCATGCCTCCACGTCCACCACGATGATTGCCGGAATTGCGGCCGTTTCTATTGTTCGGAACGCTGGGGGCCAATGTGACCTTTGGAGCTGTGGGTTTGGGAGGTCGCGGCCTTTCTTCTGGAGCCGGTGCAGGGGGAAATTCAAACTGCTCGCATGCCGCTCCCAGCTTTTGTCCATCGGCAAGGTAATCAAACGCCCGTCGAATCTCCAAGTGTATACCACGCCAGGCGAATTCATCTGCGGAGTTGCCAAGGTTACGGTCGGTGTTGAAAGGCTCTTCGACACAAAGGCGGTTCCTAGCCTCCTTCTGCAGCCCAGCCCGGTGCCAGTTCTTCTCTTCGCGAGTGAGCAGGCGCCCCTGTCGAACAGACACCACGTATTTCTCGTAGTCGACTTCATGCCCATAATGGCGGAAGAAGTGGAAGAGTAGCTGACCCAGCGACTCCGTGTTCTTCTTGCCAAAGCCCTTCAGCGCTTCTAAATCATCGGCGAACTCAGATTGTGACCGCTTGCCTGTGGCCTTGTCAATTGCCCGGTGAGCGAGCTTGTGCAGTGTAGGCAGTATCGGCGGATCTCGCGTCTGGAGGAAGTTTATTATCATGCATATCCAGGTGTAGGAGCTAATGGTGCCTCCGAGTGCTGCAATCCATGTCAGTGATAATCCCAACACGGTACGAATGACTTACCCGCGTCGTTCAGTATGCGCTGCTTGGTCCAGTGCTTGATGATCATTGCCAGGGGCCGGACACGCTCATCAATTTGAATGTACGTTTTGATCATGCGGGTATTTTCCAGCGCCAGCGTGTTGTTCACGTTCATGTCGCATGCGAGTTTGAGCACCGGGTCCCAGACCTTTACAATACGCACCTTGGCCTGCGGTATGCAAACGACCTTTTCCATGCCATCTATCATTTTGTCAGCTAGATTATTAAAATAGGGTTGCTTGGTCGTACTTTTCGCGAGGGCTTCGGCGAGCGGGTGCATCTCCTCCAGACGAGTCATTGGGGTTTGGATGCAAACGTCAACTGTCACAGCTGTCAGCGGCGGAATGTACCATGGTGCTGGTCTGGTGCGTTACCATCGCTTTCGCTGGTGTACAGCTGGTTGCCGGATGAACCAAAGACGTGCACCTTGAAATCATTGCCCGGAAATTCCGTCTCCAGGATGCTCTGCAGCTTCTTGACGAATTGATCTCGCCGCTGCGTGTTCTCCTTGGTAGGCTGTAACCGATCGTACAATTCCCGCATGTCCCCGCTCAACTTGTCATCCTCGTGTGGATCTAGCGCCTTCTTCTGCTCCTCCTTCGCTTTGTCTAGTATGTCAGAAGAATCGTAGGGCATTCGTCGCCTGCCGAACTGGCTGCTTGTTTCAAATTTGCAGCGGACGGTGCGTCCAGGGCGCGTCAGTGAACCAGCGGGGTTGGCCTCGGACGATACTGAGCGCGGCGAGTGGCTGCCGAGACCTCCACTGGGGGACGGCGATCGGGAGCGCGACTCATACTGGCGTGCATTCTGCAGAGGCGTTGAAGGTACCGAGTTCGAATGTTGCGACACTATCGAAGGTCGCGACGGCCGTGCGAACGGCACACCTTCCTCGCGTTTGTTGCCCATGTTGTGTGCACCGTGAGACGTCATCGACAAAGCGCTGCTACGAACGCTTTCAGGCCCGGCTTTCCTCCCATGGGGGCCCTCGCGCTTGGGTTCCGCGTGTTGTGCACGAGCTGCGTTCCGCTCTTTGGTATGGGCCTGAGCGCCCGTGGAGGGTGGCCCCGACACGGTTACGGTAGGATAGGGTCTGGATGGGTTTGCCTGCGTATTATTTGGGGGTGGCAGCTGTGGGGACAGCTGTGTGGGCCGAAAATCACGGGGGAGAGCAGTACTGAAGTGCGCCGTAGGGTACCTATTCTTCAACGCGAATCCCTCGGGACCTTGCGCGGGCGCGGACGCTTTCCCTCCAATCCGAGGGTGTGCCGAATGTATGTTCGCGAGATGCGGGTCGTAGAGATACGTGCGCTGAACGTGGGCGTGGCGAGCGTCGTTCATATACCTTCGAGGTCGTCAAAGAAGTCGCGGCACGAGGGTGCTCGAAGACGGGCGGCAGAACGGGCGAACCGCGGCAAGAACGGAGGTCTCGGTGAAGGTGAAAGTGAACGTGATAGCGAGGCTCAGCGCGTGCGGGACGAGCAGAGTGCCGTGTACGCCGTGTGAGCGTCTTCGCGTGGCCCCTGTGGAAGTCGATTCGCTGAACGAGGGGCGACGACGAGCGCTAAAGGAATACAGCCGTGGGGGGTCGCAATGTCGCAGCACGGTAGACTTTTGGCGGGTACAGCACACAACGGCGAAAGAGGTCACGGCAAAGGAGAGAGAGAGGGTGTGATGCACAGAGCCGTGGCAGCGCTCGCCGGCACGCAGGTGGGCAACTACGAAATACAGCAGCGGAAGTAGATGGCACGGGCCACCCAATGGCACTCAAGGGTTCGGTTCGATACTCGACTCGTAGGGACGCGGACGCTCAATGCACGTTGAAAGATGCAGCCTCGGAGGCGACCCTGTTCTGACTGCTGCTTATAGGGCATGCTGCGGCTACATTTGTTGTTGTTTGGCCCCCATCGTGCTTGCTGTGTTCCTCGCGCCTCTATGGCAGGAACGTTCGGAGTCCTGTCTCGCGCCTTCCTAATTGCTGTTTTGGCAGTCGCAGTCTCGTGCGGCGTCACTCAAAGAAATGCTCCCTAAAGACAACAAACCGCGGGCGCCGCAGTAGCGCCTTGCATGCTCCCGGCCCAGGCTGGACCCAGTCGAGGTGAATGAGCAGTCTGTCCGCGCCCAGGTCGCACCAGCCCATGCCTCCTCGCTGCGGCAATCCATAGTCATCACCATGGGGTAATCTGCTAATCTACGAGAGACTCTTCCGCCAGCCATGCGAGTAACGGCTGCAGCGTGCCGTGCTGGTCGAACACGTGCACATGATATTCTATTTGCCATGGCTGTCTCTCCGCACTCTACACTTCGATTCGGAAATAGACTGCTGACAGAAGTCCTAGACGACTGAGCTGAGACGAGACTCTTCAACGTCCTCCGCTAGTACAGGGCAAGGCCAGCACTGGTGGTGCAGCGGCCACTCGAAGGCTTGTACGTCACAATGTGATGGCGGCGATCAGGGACTGGCTGACCCTGGGCGATGACGGAGAAATCATCGCATAGGCCCCATAGGGTGGATGTTTCAAGCGAAGAGATGGGTGTAGTTCTTGGAAGAAGTCGAGCACAGGACCTGCGTCGTACCTGCGAGTGATCCCAGCACACGATTTCCAAATGTGATTTTGTGCTGCCGGGTCTCACGGCCGTACATGTCTACAAAGGGTAATCTCAATAAAGTCGGCCGTCACGTGCAGCAGGGATTCCTGCAGGGGTAGCAACTTCAAAAGTCGCGCATCTTGATTCCATCTAAAGTATAAGCAAATACACAAATAAGATGTTCTAATTATGCTGTAAAGTTGTTCTGGCCACCTGCGTCCTCGCAGAGCTCTGCAACGCGCATAAAGTAGGTAGGATGAAGCTTTTCGGCCATATACTGCCTGAGTGTCTCATCACCTTGCCAGACCTCCTTTATGTACTGTTCTGCAGCCTTTTTGGCCTCCTTAGAACTTGATAGGCATTCGTAACTTGCCAAAAAACCTTCTAGACGCCCAAAACAGCGCTCAATTGGGTGTAAGTCGGGTGAATTGGGAGGCTGAGGGCCAAACTTGATTCCTAGAGCTTTAATTTCTGGCTAGCAGTACTAGAGACCTAGTAAGTATAGGCAAACGTTATTTTAAATTAAATAAATAGCTACGCCTAGGTTATTATCGCGTATAGCGTAGTAATAAAGGAATAGGTATTTCTTAAGTATGTTCTCTGCGTACTTAATGCCATTTATGCCCTTCCCTCCGTTGTATACAAACTCCTCTGTTTTAAAGAACTTTTTAATAGTAAGAGGTTTCTTAATACCTGCGCGGAGAGTTCTACCCTTCTTACTAGTAGCCTTATTAGTAGCTTAGCGTTAACTATTATTATAGGTAATATTGTAGTTAATTTCCTATAGTTACTACTTTTTATTAGTGCTAGTAATAGTCGCGCAAGAGCGTTTAACCTTAAAAGCCTCCTTTACTATATTATTTATGTAGGAGACGCGTTATATAAGGTCCTTATAGCTCTTATTATTATTCTAAGCCTAAACAACGTAAGGGTATTAATAAGAGTAAGTAGTATTAGTTAAAGTAGTAGCGTAGATTATAAAACTAAATTTAGGTAGCGTTATAGGTAGTGCGTAGACGTTACTATCTTATCTAACTAGTCTTAAAATCCTTTGCTTTCCGCCACGTATATTACTCTCGCTAATAGACTTAAAGATCTTATTATAGCAGACGAATATAATGCGTGGAAAGTGTAGGTTATATTTAGCCTTAAGCTAGGTATAGTACTATAGTCGCTAGTCCTCGTTGTTGCTACTAAGCGCTAGTTTTTTAGGTCGTACTTTATAAGTTATTACGTATAGGTGCTGCTCGTCGCGGTGCTCCCTAGCAATATTATAGACTATATTCTTACTAAGTGTAATGCTAGCTTCTGCGCAGAGGTCTCTGACAGCGTCATGCACCCGGTAGGTGCCATATACGATAATGTCATGCCGTAGTCTTGCGCTCAGCGTAGAGCCATCGCGTACCTTTACAGGTCTGCCAGGAGGAGACTGCTTGACTGTAGGTGTTGCAGCTAGCAATTCCTGCAGTAAGTCGCCCTTTGCGGCGCCTTTGACGCGTCGAAATGCCTTACCACAGGCGTGGTCAGTTATACCCAAATCAGTGGCGATTTCTGGGAAAGTGAGGTTGTATTTTGTCCTGAGAACGACAATAGCAGCTAGCTGGGCTTCTGAAAGCAATCGAGAGCTTTTTTTGGCAGGATTTGAAGCCATATTGAGTGAGAAACGTGAGGTTGAAGTGTAGGTGTTGACGCTCTACAGAGCTCTTAGAGGCTCGGAGGCTCGGAGACTCTGTTCCGCTAGTGACGCGCTAGCTTCTTGGCAAGTCACATGACGGCCGACTTTATTGAGATTACCCTTTGTAGCGTCCGCTTGCTGTCGACATGTATCGTCTGTCAAACCGTAAGACGCTGATGCTGCGTCTCAAGGTTCATGAGAACCGCCGGCGCGACGGCTTCCGGCAGAGAGCCTCGTCTTCCGCTTGCGCATCCAAGGCACCGCGGACAGCATCTCTCCACACCGCCAATCGAGGATAGCGAAGCCACAACGGGTGCAATTAGCGCAGTGGCGCCGTTCCAAACGGCCGAGGGCTGGGCTCGTCAAGGTGGGGCAATCGTCCAGACACCCAACCACCCCGCGTATGCAATTGCGCACATGCCGAGCCGAGCCAGCGATGAATAGCCTCACTGCCTCAGCATGCTGCGATTGCTCCTGCGTGTCACCCCAGTCAGCACTTCTTCAAGCCACATCGGGGCCCTCAGATACAGCACAATGGCTCAGCGCAGGATCCGTAAGACGCCCATGGCTAGTGCCATCCTCATGCGCTCACCGACGGGTAGACAACGCCGCTCTCTTGTATGTCCACCTCGACAAGCTTCGTGAGTAACCCTGAACTTCATGCAGAACATTTGCTGATAGTGCACTTGCGCGAAGGTTTCGATTGCTGAGGTGCTGCCAGCATCTGCGACATGCAGGAAAAGTTCCGGCCCGCCATCCACGAATTTCCAAAAGTGGTCGCGACGACGCAAAAGCTGCTGAAAGCGAGTATGCCGACCCCCTTTTCACCATATCATTTCAGCCATCACGACAGTCTGGGGTGGACTCGCTTATACAGATGCCACCCGCCTCCATGAAAAGGTGGCATATCAAGGGGCCAAAATTCCTCGAGCCTTGGTTGGCCTGGCTAATCAGGCACTCCAGGTCAGATCCTCCACATCCCCGTTTTCGCGACCACGCAAAATAAGGCTAGATTGGGTGAGACGGTGCCTGAGTTGATGCTTGACTCACCAGGAGGCATCAAGACGGTCTTTCACGGTGACAAGACGCTCTTTTCCATGCTGTACGCCACATGTGTCTTCCGCTCCGCGCCCCTAGAATAGTAACGCTGACTGCGTTCGTACACAGCACGCCCGAGACCCGCGCTGCCCTCTCCTCGCTTAACCCTCGCCTGAGGTCCTGCGTCATCGTCGGCATCGAATCCCACATCTGCGTCGCTCAGACTGCGCTCGACCTCCTCAAGCAGGGCCACGACGTGTACGTTATTGCGGATGGCGTGAGCAGCGTGAACAAGGAGGAGGTACCGCTGGCGCTGGCGAGGCTGAGGCACGCAGGTGCTCAGGTCGTGACGTCTGAGAGCTGGATGTATGAGGCAATGGGTGACGCCAAGATCCCCGAGTTCAAGGAGATGAGCAAGGTCGTCAAGGAATATTCCGAGAGCACGAAGGAAGTGCTACAGACCCTCTGTAAGACGGAAAATAAGCTGTAGAGCGCGGTGGGCTAGTGTTGGTTGGAGCACAGACATCTCGGCCTTTGACTACATGGGTGTGTTCACATGCGAGTTGACGACACTGCGTCCTGACTGATAGAGTTCATCCAGGTGACTTCTTAGGCTCTTTTTTCTTACGGGTTCCAATGGTGAACTTGTCTATAAACTCGTCTAGGCGACTTGTGTTCCTGCTGGAATTCTTGATCGTACATGCCAGCGCTAGATTCGGCTTGTTCCCCTAAAGAGCAGGAATTCATCTGAGCTGGCGTGAGAAAACCCGCCGAAACATCGATTAAGACAATCAAAAGACGCCAATGCATATCCACGTCTGTTCGCGCTTAGGCAGTAGATTTGCATGCAAACAAATGTATTTTGAATGCGCGACAATCGAGGCACCTGGCATGAGTCTACTTGTATCACGCGATGACGTCATCGTCTCAAGGCTACGTCTTCCATGAAATCCCAAGCATCAACACAGCCAGACGTTTTTAAGCCGTAATAACATTGTTACAGGCGACATGCAAACAGATCCGATCGGACTGGCGTTGCCTATCTCCCGCGTGGGTCTGCAGGGCGGCAGCTTCAGCGGGATGACGAAATGCAGCGTAGGTGAGGCTCCGCGACTTCCGATCATTCCACTTCGCGTGAGACAATTCAATCCATTTTTTTTTACTAGAGTTCTCACTCTTCTTCGTCAATTTATTAGCACCACTGCTTTGCGTGATCACTCTCGGGACGTAGTGATTGTTAACGAATTATCCTGGCGCCAGTCCTGGAGACATATTACGACAGGTCACACTAAGCCGTGAACGAGTCAGGTATCCGGAAACATGGATATGATTCTCTCTATCAACGCAGGCTCCTCCAGCGTGAAGATATCTGTCTACAAAACCGACCAGTCAACTTCAACGCCGACGCAACTTGCCGAAGCCACTGTCGAAGGCCTCACTGCTCCGCCCGCAAAACTAAAGTACTCCCGCGGCGACCAGAAGATCAAAGGGCAAGAGCTATCCGACATCTCCTCCCAAGAAGATGCGTTCAAATACATCCTCTCCCATCTCCAGTCTGACTCTGGCCTCCCAGAGCTTTCCAAGACTGAGGACATCCATTTCACCTGCCACCGCGTCGTTCACGGCGGGGACTACCCTAGGTCCCAGATCATTGATAAAGAGACGTACCACCATATTGAAGAGCTGAGTGATTTGGCACCGCTGCATAATGGGCCGGCGCTGAGCATTGTGAGGGCCGTGAGCGAGATCCTGCCGCACGCGAAGAACATCGCCTACTTCGATAGTAGTTTCCATGCTACCCTTCCAAAGCATATCTGCACGTATCCGATTGATCAGAGTGTGGCTGTGAGAGCCAAGTTGAGAAAGTACGGTTTCCACGGGATCAGTTATCAGTTCATCACGGATGCTGTAAGTCCTCTGCACGATACAATCCCAACCCAATCCCGCTCGCTCCAATCAACGACTCCCTCTTTTCAAGGAAAGCGAAAAATATGAAGGGGATACTGACACGCTGTACAGGTAGCTAGCTACTTGAACAAACCCAAAGACTCCCTTAATATAATCGCCCTACACCTCGGCTCCGGTGCCTCGGCTTGCTGCATTAAAGGAGGACGCTCGCACGATACCACGATGGGTCTTACGCCCCTCGCTGGACTTCCTGGCGCCACTCGCTCCGGATCCATCGACCCCTCGCTCATGTTTCACTTTACACACAACGCATCCAGTCCCTCTCACTCTGCCTCGGGGCACCTGCACATCACGCAAGCCGAGGAGATCCTCAACAAGAATTCCGGCTGGAAGAGTCTCACCGGCACCACCGACTTTGGTGCCATCAGCTCGAGTGATAAAGAGGAGTGTAAGTTGGCGTTCGACATCTTTGTCGATCGTATCCTGAACTACTTGGGGCCGTATTTTACAAAGCTAGGCGGTGAGGTGGATGCTTTGGTCTTTGCGGGCGGTATTGGCGAGAAAGGGGCGAGGCTAAGACAAGAGGTCGTTAAGGGAGTGGAGTGTTTGGGGTTCAAGTTGGACATGGGAAAGAATGAGAGTCCGGCGGATGAAGTGGTTACGGATATTAGCGCGGGGGATGCAAAGCTCAAGACGTTGATTTGTCAGACGGATGAACAGCTGCAGATGGCGAAGGGTGTGCTGGACGATAGGGGCCGGTTTGTCGGCAAGAAGGGCTGAGCTGATCTGATTGGACAGGTCCGACCTTCGAAAGCCTGTACATCCTTCAGCCATAGAAATCCAAAATGATCTTTGGCGATGCAAGTGATGTATATATGCTGAACATGGTCTGCCGAGTCCAGGTGAGACGTTAGTGACTTTGCACAGAAGATATTTACATGTCTTGAATGATCCACCACGCTTTCTTACGTTTATTGGTGTCTCTCTAGACGCGTATCTAGACGCGTATCTCCATAAGTATCTAGACGAGTATGTAGTACCATGTCTAGACGCGTACATACATTAGCGCATCGTAATGGGGACTGTTTTGTACAACGAAACAATTGAGTGGACCGCCTTCTCGAAAATGGAACGGAGCCAGACACGAACGTTCTTTCCCCGCGAGTGACTTCAACGCCGCGACGCTACCCCGCCTAGTACACGTACAACACCTCAATGCGGGGAAACGCATGCTCAATTACATATCCGTAATAATCCCATTTCCCACCTCCTTTCTTCAGTTTCTTATTTCTTCAGCAGGAAATCCCCCAAGTCTAATTCCTCACTAAGATGACCGCAAACTCCCGCCCTCGCACCGCGTTCATCACAGGTACTCATTCAGCTTACTACCACACAGCCTGATCACTGCATAGATACTCACGTAGAAAAAGGTGGATCCAGCGGCATCGGCCACGCCCTCGCAACCCGCCTCCTCAAGCTCAACTACTCCATCTTCATCGCCGACCTCTCCCTCACCGGCGCAAAGGCCCTCGCCTCTACCTACAACACGCCCTCATCGCTCCGCGTGCACTACGCCGGCACAGACGTCACCTCGTGGTCCTCGCAACTCGCCTCTTTCAAGCAAGCCCTGCAGGTCCTGGGCGGCCGCATCGACGCCGTGTTCCCCGTCGCCGGCATTGGCGAGCGGAAATGGCTGCCCTTCCCTGACGAAACACCACCAGAAGGTGGATTCGCAGAGCCAAATCTGCAGACGCTAGATGTCGATCTGACGGGCCTGTTGTACACTGTATCCCTAGCGGTACAGCAGTTCCGCCGACAGGAAAAGGACGATGGCTGGAGGGGAAAACTAGTGCTCACGGCGAGTATTTGTGGTATTGTCCCCGTTCCCGCTCTGCCTATTTACTCGGCCGCGAAGTACGGCGTTGTCGGCTTGACGCGTACGTATGGGAACCTTTTGGTGCAAGAGGGCATTACGGTGAATGCGGTGTGTCCGGGTATCGCGCGGACCGCGATTAATAGCGAGGCATTCTATAAGAGTATTGAGAGCGAGGGGATTCTAGTGAGCGTGGAGAGTGTCGTGGACGCGTTTGTGGCGGTGCTTGAGGGAAACGGAAGTGCGGAGTTGTTTGTCTGTCGGCCGGAGGGGTGGGTGAAGTGGGAGGATAAGGAGGGGGATGCATGGTTGGAGAAGAGCATTGAGGTGCTTGATGAGGGCCATCGGTGGATTCATTGTTCTGATGGGGCGAATAAGTACTACTGAACGAGCTGTGTGGAACATTAAACCACAATCCCAAGCATCAAACATAGCTGCGGGGTGGAGTACGAGCCGAGACCTAGCGGAGATATTCGCGTACACCATCTACGCCAGTTATCTTAGCCCCTCCTTCCTATTCGCGACTAGTTATTCTTACATCGCTTCCTTACAAATGTAATTAGTAAACCACGACTACTTAACTTAACGTGTTTCACTAGTCATTGTGCCACCCTAATTACTCGCGACGCATCTCTACACAACACCCATGACGCCTACTACACAACGTACCCACCAACTCGAAAAGGAAGCTAGGCTAGCTCTATTAACCTACGCAATTTAGATAAGACAGAACTCTAGCTACTAAAACGCTATAAGGCTTTATAATATTAATTAATTTACCCTACGTTAACGCATTAATAGTTACCTACTTTAGGCTATTACTAACTTCTAAAAATAAAAGCTATATCTGATAAAGTAGTAGACTCTAATAGAGTAGATCCTAGATCTTAATTAATATAAATTTCTACCTTATATTATTAGCGTATATATAATAGCTAACTATTTACTTATTACGTGCGGCTAGATTCTTATCCTATAGTTAGTAAGTAAGAACTAAATATTATGTTTTATTAAGACTTAGCTAGGCTTATAAACTAAGTAGACTAAAAGCTTCTATAGTTAGTATGCGTGCTATAAGGATCTTATTAAGATTTCTACCTAAAGGAGTCGCGATAGACATACGGCATACTAGATATAGACATCTATAACTTTAATAAGATAGGCTTTATAATAGGGATTACCTCTACGTCTAAAGTAGTAACTAACTTAGACACTATAAGCAGGGCTATATATAGTGGGGTGACAAAAAGAAAAACAATTATTTTTAGGTACCTTTATAAAACTTTGATAGTATAGCTAAAAGCAGGATTATAGTTAAGGGTAAAATATAGAATTGTTGGAAAAATCTAGATAATTATAGCTATTAACCTTCGCTGTACTTAGTAAGCACTAGAATAACGTATTAACTTAGTAAAATAAGGCTAAACCTTTTTAACCTGTTTAAGGCCTTATAATTTTCTTTTACAGGTAAAAAATTATTAAATTCTTATATATATACTGCTTTAGTGCTTCTCTAGTTTATATACCAAATTTGGATATAGGTTTACTCATGTGAGGACGAGCTCGGGCTCCTGCATCAAGTGAGTAGATGAGGTAGATTGGCTCTATTTCAGCTACACTAAGATGAGGAGACTGTAGGTACATAGTCTCGCAGCGCTTTTGTGCGCTTGTCGGAGGGGAACAACTATCCATCTAAGGTAACTACGCTGGGTGCGCGAGTAGCAGCCCCAGGACGTAAGGCAGTTGCGTCCTGTACGCGAGGTCATGTGACCTGCCAGCATGTAAGGCCGTCACATCACCCCCCTCTAAGGTAGGCTTAATCCCTTAAGTCTATTATACTACTTCCTTCTTAGGTCCTTACTTTAAGCTATCTTGTTTATACCTTAATTATATTTTTATTTTTATTTTTATTTTTAAGTACTTACTAGTCTTATACGCTTATAGCTAGGCGTCGAATTATAATAGTAAATTAGGTTTTTTTAAGTAAGCTTAATAGTAATTTTTAACTTTATAAGGCGCTCCCTTAAAGCCTTAGGCGTTATACTAAGTAGGATTAAAATTATAAGTAGTCTAAAAGGCCTTATACTATAAGTATTTATAATATATATAGCTATTAAGAATCTTCTTTACTTACTACTTAAAAGTACTATTAACCTTAATTAGTTCTTTTTTAGATTTAATTTAGCCTAGTAAAAAGTTAATAGTATTTTTATATAAATAGCCTACGTAAAAGCCGTTGTGTATATACATATATGTTACGATCACGAATCCCACAGGAACAATAGAACCAGATAATTACGCCAAGAGAGTCATTGTTGGCGAAATGACTGCGCCAGGGAAACACATAGTAGCGCGGGGCAGCCTAAATTAGCAAGCACGTGACGAAGTCCCGCATAAGAGTTAGGACTATAGTAAGTCTTAGGGACTACCTCTAGGAGAAGGATCTTAGCAGGACTATAATAGTAATTTAGATAATAGCAAAAACTAGGATAAATAGTATATAGTTTAATAATTTCTCTATAATTCTCCTACTCCTTATAGTTAACTTTATATACTATAAGTATATTTCTTATAATAAATTAGTAAATCTCCTAGTAAGTTATTCTATAGTTTATTATAAAATTAAATTATTTTTAAAACCTACCTTGTAGCTATCTTTAGCTTTTAATTATTAAATATCTATAAGGCGCTTCTCCCTTAACCTATCCTCCCTTAACCTAGCCTAGGCTTAGGTACGTAGAGTCCTTGTAACACTTTAACTACCTAAAGGTTTAAAATAACAAAAATAGCTATAGTAGCTACTCTAGTAAGGATCCTAACAAGAAGCGCGGCTTCTAGACTTACTATAAATACTATAATAGTATTAGCTAATAAGGCTAATAAAATATAGTAGCTTAAAAAGTAGCTAGCTAAGCTAACAGCTTGTGTTCTAACTACTATAGGAAGGATATCCTTTAAGGTCCTTAAAATTTATAAAAGTAAAAGAGAAGGATTTAAGGCATTCCTTATAAATATGGAACTATATTACTAATATAACAAGGATGTCTTAAGAACTAAGCAGGCTAAAATCCTAGTAATAGGCATATATATAAAGGGTAAGATAGCTAAATAGTTATAACCCCTTACTAAGGATTATCCAGAAAACAAAGATAACATCTTAAAATATAGTAATAAAACTTAGAAGGTGTTTACGGACTAGGCATTTTTTAAAGAATAAATCTAAATTATATTTAAAAAGGTTTATGAGGAATAATAAGCCTAACGCAAAATATAAAGGTTTAAATAAATAAGATTAGCTAGTATATATATAGCTAAGTCTAAGCTAAGATTAATTAAGATAACGTCCCACTTCAGGTAGCCTACTATAATAGACTAAAAGAAAGCGTTAAGGACGAGCTTACCTACTATAACTAGGCAAATAATCTAGAAGAACTTATAAAACTAGCTATATAAATTAATAATAGACTACACGAATAATAATTAAAAAAGCAAGAGGCAATCGCATTTAACTTAATACTAAAAAGAGTTAGAATCTATAAAGGGACCGCGATAGAGATATTATAATAGCTAATAAAACTGAAGAATAGAAACTAAAGAAGTGGCAAAAGAACTATAAAAATAAACTCTTTAACTAAGAATAAAAAAAAGGCTTCGAGGAAAAAGCATGCTTAAGATATAAAGAGTAAAGTAACTTTTAAAGGGATTATTTGAAGAATAATAGTTAATAAAGCAAGAAAGCATAAATTATTTTAGTAGCTATAGCTATACTATAGGCACTAACACCTAGGCTACTAAAAATAAATAAAGATAACGTCTTTAATATAGAACTCGAAGTTTTAGAAATACTAGAAGAAATAGAATAAAGGATAGTATATAAGTATAAGGTCTTTCTCTAACTAGTAAATGGAAACTACTAGGTATATAATAGTTAAATGCATACACCTAAGGACTACACGCAAAAAATTAAGCCTAAAGGGCTAAAGGCTACTTTAACCTATAAAATTACTACTATGTACTAAGTAAATACGCTAGTACTAAGATAGTAGATTAGAATTTAAGAATAATATAAGCAGGTAGCCTAGTTCCTTTTTCATAAAGAGGATTGCTGACTACACGAGATAAAGAGGGTACTAGTAGTAATATTGCTAAATGACCTTAACAATAGGTTTCTTAATAATTATAAATTAATAATAACTTGCTATAAATATTTCCTTAATAAATAGTTATAATACTATAAAAAATTAAGATAGTAGAAGTGCTTTAATAATAAATGCTAAATGCGCAAAGCACATAAAGAAGCTATAGGCTAGTACCCTAAAGGCATAAATGCGAGATTAGCGTTAACTATAAAAAATAATAGATAAAGGGCACGAGTCCCGAACACCTATAATAAATTAGATAGCTAGACTATAATAAGGATTGCCTAGCATACCTATATTAAAAAGAATAAATAGTAGTACTAGAAATAATACTATTATATAGTGATCTAAAATCCTAGGAATGTCTAGTTACAGGATATAAAAGACACGGAGAACTCTAAAAGGAAGAAGAGGTCTAGCGAATTAAGGATACTAAGAATACCTATAAATTACTTTATTAAAAGTAATAGAAGAAAACTAAAACTAATCTAAAAAAAAAAAAAAGTTATATGAAATTAGGTTAAGAAGATAAAGGCTTCCTAGAACGCTACTAAGCAAGCTAATAATAAGTTAGAAAACTAGAGCACCACTAGATAAAAGACTTTACTAGTAAAGGCGTAACTATAAAGGTAAAAAGGGTAAAAATAGGCACAAGTAACCTATAACTAACTAAAAAAGTTATTATTAGTAGTTACTAAGTAATAGCGCTAATAGACCCTAGAGCGACTAGATGTTTAATATCTCTAAAAATAGTAGAAAAATATAACCTGCTACACTAAAATAAAGAAACACTAGTATAGGTAAAAATAGCAAATAGGACAATATCCTAAGAATATAGTAAAGGCTAGTTACTCCTTAAAATAATACTATTACTTATTAGCCCAGATAACTACTAAAGCTAATATAACTTTACGATAATAGATTTCGAAAGTATTAAAGTAATTATTAGCTATAATTAGCTTTTAAAGTATAACCTTGTTATTAATTAGTAAAAGAAGATACTACTTAGCTAAGGACCTACGCTAAAGGTTACTAAAGTATATAAATTATAAAAAATATAACTATTAACCTTAAATGCCCTAATAAGGCGAGTTAAAAGACATGCTAAACAATTTTTAGCTACTAAGATTATAAAAGTTATAGAAGAAAATCTAGGCTAAGTAAGGCTAATTAAAGTATAATACTTAGGCCTAAGAGAAGAGACAAAAGCTGCTAAAATTTTACTAAAATATTAAAAATATACAGAACTCCTTAAAGTAATTAAAGAAGAAGAACTACAAAAATACTAAAAATAAAATTATAAGATAGTCCTAGTAGAGGGCACGAAACTACGCCTAGAATAACTATAACTAATATCTATAAACTAAGAAAAAGAAGTATAGGATTACTTAAAAAAGAATCTAACGAAATAGTATATCTAAGAAAGTTAAAGCCCGGCAACTTTTCCTATACTTTAAGTACCTAAGAAGAATGGCAAGCTGGAACTTTATATAAATTATAAATAGCTAACGTGGTTCACCACCGAGCGGGCCAACCCCACCGAGCGGGCCAACTTTGCTAAATGCAGCCCACCTCTAGCTTATACCATAATGCCATCACAACATAACGCGCAATAACCTTATACTAAAAGCGCACTATAGCTTGCTATCTAACCTATAATTAAAGATCGCGATAAAAGCGAAAGACGCGTTATTATAGCCTTTAGCATGCCTTAAATAATAGTATAATAACAATGCTAAGAAGCCCTCTCTTAACGCGATCGCGAGCCCAACTTAAAGAAACTAACTAAGCTAGAGGAGGAGGCTCTAGTCCAACGTATACTTAAGCTTAACTAGCGAGGAATAGGTGCAACAAGGGATATAGTCTAAGATATAGCTAATAATCTACTTACTGAGCGCGATAGATAGCCTATTAGCAAGCACTAGATAGACAGGCTTAAGACGCGTACGCCAGAAATTAAGCTTTAAAAAAGCTATCTATATAATTATTAGTAAGCCCTAAACGAAGATCTACGTATTATAACGCCCTAGTTTAAGCTAGTTACTAATACTAAGGCTAAGTACGGTATCGCTAATAACGACACGTACAACTTTAATAAGACAGGCTTTATAATAGGGGTAATACAGGGTTAGATGGTCTTTACAGGCTCTAAGAAGCGAAGCAACCTAAAGAAGATTTAACCTAGTAACTATAGGTAGGTTACTAATATTTAGGGTGTTAGCGCTAAAGGCTAGGCTCTACCACCCTTTCTTATCTTCCCTAGCAAGATTCTAATCACGTCCTAGTTCTATAATCTACCCCAAGACTAAGTTATTAAAGTTAGTCCTAATAGCTAGACGTTAAAAAAGCTTAGCCTTGCCTAGCTAAAGAACTTTAATACCTATACTAAGGCGCGTAGTTTGGGTGCACACTGGCTACTAATTATAGATAGCCACGAGAGCCACTGCTTACACGAATTCCACAAATACTATAAGGAACAGAAGATTATTATTCTTTATATGCCTCCACACTCATCAAACCTCTTGCAGCCACTTAATATAGGTTGTTTTTCGCCTTTAAAGCGGGCGTACAGTAATAAGATTAGTAGCTTAGCACGGTACGGCACTAAGCAGATTAAGAAGGAAGCCTTTCTACTAGCCTTTAAAGTAGCTTTTAAGAAAATAATAATAAAGGCAAACATCTGCGCAGGCTTTAGAGGCAGTGTTATTAAAACTTAATATAGTTCTTTGTACGCTAACTCTACCTAACGTAGAGGACACCTTATAGGAATTAAAAACACCAAGCAACCTCCGCGAGATAGAGGCTTAGTTAACGCTAGTTCGTGAGCGTGTATAAAAGTATAGAGATTCACTAGTTTCTCCGCTTCTTAAAGCTGTTAAGTAGCTTAACAAAGGTATTGCATTAATAGGGCACGAAATAGTGTTAATACGACAGGAAATAGCAGGGCTTTATAAGGTAATAGAGATAGTAATAAAGATAAAAAGTTAAAAGAGGAAGTATATTTAGGTAGCTAAAACACTTATAGTAGGAGAGGTAGTTAATTTAATGGCTAAAAAGGATAGTAGTGGGCAAAAGGAGGGTGAAGAATCTGCAAAGAGGGTGCGTGGGCAGAGGCGCTGCGGACGTTGCGGCGAAGCTGGCCACAACGCTCGCACCTGCGCAGTAGAAATTATAGATACATCTAATAGCGATAAGTCTGAATAGTATTTCTATGTTCTGCGAATTATAGTAAATTATAGTGGTGTTGTAGGAGGCGCTTCGCAATAGACTGACTTTTAAAAAATGGCCCGCTCGGTGGGGTTGGCCCGCTCGGTGGTGAACCACGTTAAATAAAGCTATAATTAAGAATTAGTACCCGCTATTCTTAATTACGGAGCTAATAAATAGACTCCAGGAGCTAAATAGTTTACAAAATTTAATATATATAATAGATATTACTATATATAAATAGCTAAAGGACACGACTAGAAAACCGCGTTTAGGACCTAATATAGCCTATATAAGTACTAATTAATACCCTTTAGACTAATAAACGCGCCTGCGACATTTTAGACGCTAATTAATAAAGTACTACACGAACACCTAAAAATATTCTATATAGCTTATCTTAACAACGAACTTATTTACTCTACTAGGACACTTAAGGAGCACATAGAACACGTCAAGAAAGTATTTCTAAAAATAAAAATGTATTAATTACTTCTTTATCTAGAAAAATGTAAATTCCACGTTATAAAAATAGAATACCTATGATTTATTATCTTACAGGAAGGTGTAGCTATAGACCTTAAAAAGATTACTATTATACAAGAATAGTTAGAACCTAAGTTAGTAAAAGATATTTAGTCCTTCTTAGGGTTTACTAACTTCTATTAGAAGTTTATTAAGAACTACTCTAAGACCACAGTACTAATAACAAAACTTATAAAGAAAATAAGTAAATATGTTTTACGAAAGAAGCTAGAGAAGCTTTTTTTATAAGCACTACTATTATAGATACACGATTTAAGAAGACCTATAAAAATAGAAATAGACGTATTAGATTACGTACTAAGATCGATACTCTTATAATAGTGCGAAGATAAGAAACAGAGACTAGTATTCTTCTATTTAAGAAAGTTTTTAGGATTAGCACTTAACTATAATGTTTATAATAAAGAACTACTCGGGAGAGTAAACGCCTTTAAATAAGAAGAAGCTTAACTTACTAAAACACGCTTTAAAATAGAGATATAAATAGACTACTAAAACTTTACTAGCTTTATAATAACTAAGAAGCTTAACTAAAGACAAGTATAATAGGCTAAATTCTTAGCAAACTTTAATTTTATAGTATATTATTAACTAGGAACGCTTAATAGCACAGTAGACGACTTACGTAAAAGATTAGATCTTACTAAGAATAAACTAGAGCTATATAATATAGTATTACAGGCAAGAAATAATAGAAATATTAAATATAATTAATTAATAATTAAGGTCTGCGCTACTAATCTATATTATATAAGGCTAGAGGTGTACGACTTTTAGGACTATGGTTAACTTATAACAAAATAACGTAAAGAATACGACTTGCTCTAGAACGGGATTAACAAAACACGACAAGATTACAGAAACAGACTTATCGTAAGACCAGGGTATAAAGAAACCCTAACCCAAAAGCTACACAAACTTAGAGAATAAGAATACCTAAATATTAAAAAAATAACGCGCTAAATTGCGAATAAATATACTATTCCTAAACTTAAGTAAATAGTAATTAAGTTTATAAGTAACTATTTAGCATGCTATAAAAATAAGTTAAGGAAACATAAGCCTTATAGACTATTATAACTGCTATAAGTAGCTAAATAACTATAGTGAAATATAATAATAGACTTTATAGTAAAGCTCCTAAGATCGCTATAGCCAGAAATAAAATCAATATACGACACTATTATAGTAATAGTAGACTACTTTACTAAAATAGCTAAGTGCAGACCTATAAAAGAATTTGTAACAGTAAAAGAACTAGCCTACGAAGTAGACAACGTAGTGTTTATAAAATATAAACTACTAAAAGAATTTATTATAGATAGGGACAAGCTTTTTACGTTAAAATACTTGAATATATTTATAAGCAGCCCTAGGCGTTAATAAGAAGCTTTTAACAAGTTTTTATCTCTAGACTAATAGATAAATAAAACGTACGAATTAGACCTTAGAATAGTACCCATAATTCTACGTTAATAAATAGTAAGATAATTAGGTAGAATTACTACTAATAGCCTAGCTAGCATATAATAGCATAAGGTTAAGAACAACGTGGTATTCCCTATACTACGCTAATTACGAATATAAGCTAGTTACTTATTAAGATCCGCGAGATATGGAAAGTATTATTATAAAAGTCTAAAATAGGGCTTATAAGATAAAGGAACTTTATAAAGCCCTAAGAGAATAAATTACTTAAAAAGCTCTTATAGCATCTAGTATTATATGGTACTCTCGCTCGGCCCGATCCGGGTTAGGGCAGTAAGGTAATAAGGTACCTTACAGATTATTTAGTAGTATAGGTTAATGCGACACTTAGCGCGCGGCTTAATAATCTAATTTTATAGTAAATAAAATAACTATTAATCTGTATAGGAGAACGTACTCGCACAGAAGATATGTAAGTTAACTATAAAGAGCGTAGAAAGGAAACTCGTCCTGTATTTATATCCTCCTTGTCCTATAGAATCCCACGGTATCCCATATCTTAGTTTCATGGGATTTCATGGGATATCTTAGGACGTCACGTGACCGTGGTCATGTGGTCCCTTAATGTCCCATAGTCTTGGCGTCTGAGACAGCCTGAGATATTACGTAATCCCTAGGTGGGGCCCGAGTGTCGTCATAAGGCCCGTCGTCCCACCGTTGACTTCTGGACCGTAACATCTAGAAACGCAAAAAAAAAATAAAGGATTAAGGGAATAACCCTTAAAAGGGGGATAAAGTTTTCTTATTATAAAAAAATCTAAGAATAAAATAACTTAGTAGAAAACTAGATTACCTCTAAGTAGGCCCTTTTAAGATACAGGAAACTAAGGGGCTAGTTATAATAAATTACTTTTATTACTAGGCATAAAGATATATCCTATATTTTATAAATTACTTTTACAACTAGAACTACTAAATACTCTAGTTAAGACCTAGTTAAACTTAAAAGATAATAAGTATAAGGTTAAGAAAATTAGGAACTAAAAAGGATTTAAAATTAGCCTAAATATTTAGTAAAATAGAAAGGATACCTAGAATAATATAATACTTAAAAACTAAAGGATAATCTTACAAACTATAAAAAATTAGTAATAAAGTACTACTAATAATATCCTTAGACAGGAAATTAGCGAGAAAGGAAAAGATATTTAAAAATAAAAATAAAAATAAAAATAAAAATAAAAATAAAAATAAAAA
>ML976728.1:350870-393418 GCA_010015655.1 Bimuria novae-zelandiae CBS 107.79
AAAAATAAAAATAAAAATAAAAATAAAAATAAAAATAAAAATAAAAATAAAAATAAAAATAAAAATAAAAATAAAAATAAAAATAAAAATAAAAACAAAATTAAAATTAAATATAAAAGAATTAGCTTATAACTAGCTTAATTTAGCTTTTAGTAGTGCGAGTTGCGATAGTTTGCAAGTATTAGTAGTAGCTATACCTTTTAGGTCCTCATTCTCTCTCTGCTTTTCCAGAAGCTCTATTGCATTAGCAACACGGAGGTTATTTTAAGCATAACTATGCTCTTTCTCTTTAACTTTAGTAAGTTTATAATAGAGACAAGTAATCGTAGATACTAAGTAAGTAAACTTCTTAGTAGTTAGTACTTAATACTCCTTAGCTATAAGTAACTTTAAATACTTATTACGCTTCTCTTTCTAAACACGCTCCTAATCTTTTTTAGGAACCTATAGACTACACGGAGTATAAATAGAAATATAACTAGTATACTCCTTAGAAGTAGTATTTATAAAGTAATATAGCTTTATCTTCTAACAGCGCTTATAACTATACACTATTTTAAGGCCCTAAGATTCCACCTTATCCGCACGGGCGCGACAGGTGGCGATAGGTAAGTAAAGAGCTTTTAGTATAGTTAGTAAGGCGAGGGAAATCTAGAAGAGGCTATAACTGTAAGGGACTTTTAGGCCCGGGGGACCTGAGATGCCAGAAGAATACAGATAAATTCGATAAGGAGTTTAAGTAGCTTCTCCCTACGCTATATATATAGCTTCTAAGTAGAGAGGACTAACTCTAGAGGGGCTAGGTCTATTTCCTAACATTCTAGAGGTATCCTAGTGGCTCTTAAAGTTGCTTAAGGCTTAGGTCACGAGGTTTCTTAGCTAAGTGCTTTAGAGACCTAGACTCTAATATAGCTCCCTCCCCCTCTAATCGTGTAGCAAAAGAATAGAAAAATTTCCTAATCTAAATTTATTAAACTTATAAGGTTTGCTATATTCTAAATATTAGGCTAAAAATTACTATTTTATAAGGACTATTTCTTTTTACTATTTACCCTAGCGTAATAGTAACCGCGGTCCCTTAGGTAGTAAGTTATACCTACCCTTTTAGTTACGTGCCTATTTATGCTCCCTATTAGCGTAAATTTTATAATAAAAGCCTACTTATAGTGTTTTAAGTCCCTTATTTTATACTTTTACTCTTAAGCCTAGTCTTATAAGCGTCTTACCTAGCTTTTTAACATCTTTACTCTACGATTAATTATTATGCCTCACTTTAAAATCTTAACTACGCTATAAAAGTCCCGCCTTAATTTATAGTCTAGTAAACGTACTAGTAGCACTACTCTTAGTAGCTTATCTTATAAAAAAAATAAAATTTTTCTTCTTTGCTAGCCTCGCGCGTGTCCTTAAAACATCCCTAAAGCTTTAGACTATAAATAGTTACTACTAGGTAAATTTCTTAGTTTTATTTTTAAGTTTCTAGCTAATTTTCTTAGGCTATTAATAGTCTTAAGATCGATTCCTTACTAGAAAATAAAGCTTTTACTAAGAAGGTTATTTACTACATGTAGCGATTAGCTTCTATATATATAGTTTACCTAAGTAAGGGAGTTAACTATATTTCTTTTAGTAGTAGGCGTGGTACCTTTTATATTAAATACGCAAAAAATAGTGCTTACTATACTAAACTTATAAGTTTTATTTTTTAAGCTATATATTCCGTACTTAACGCGTTAATAGGTCTAACGCTTTATAATTAAGAAGGAGTTTTTTGCTTAAATTATCTTTACCTAGCTAAAGGACGAGAAGGGATAGCGAGCTAATAAGCTTAAAATAGATATTAACTAGTTTACTAAAAAGTAAGAAGTAATTTCTACTAAATTTAAGTATACTTTAGCTACGTCTACTAAGAATAATAAAGCCTTTAAACTTAATTTAAATACTAGCTACGCATTTACTAGCACGGCGTAGGATCTATAGCCTTTTATTACTTAAGTAGGTAAGATCATAACTACTATAAAGTAAATTCTATAAGTTGCCTAGTTTAAGAAGGTAAATCTTAATTTTATCTACCTAAATTTCTTACTAATATTTTTAAAATTCTCGTAAGAAGGCCTCTTATAACTAGCTTAACTTACTTTATTCTATAGCTAAAGTAATCCTTAAGTATAGCTTTAAACTAAATTTACTCTTTAATGTAATATATTTACCTAAGATAGCTAGTAGTAAATCCTGTCTATTTAGCTTACCCTCTAAACCCTATATTAACCTATGCTCCTAGAAGAGCTCCTTAAGGGTAGTAACCTTAAGCCCTTAATTAAAAATACTTAAGTTTTAGTACTATTTAGCCTGCTTTTTATAGCTTATTTAAGATATATTTTACTAAATTATAATAGCCTATTAAATAGTATGCCTCTACTCTCTCTTATTTAAAGAATATAACTAATTACTCCCCTATTCTTTACTTCCTTACACTATGTCTAAATATTATCCGAGATCCTTGCTTTATATAAGGATAAGCTCCGCCCTAGTTGTTCTAAGCTCCTGCCTTTCTATTTCTAGCTTATAGCCTAGGGCTTCTTACACATATCTAATACGAGGCGTCTTTTAAATAAAATACTCTAATAGCCTACCTTATTTATCTTTATAAGGAGTAGTGTACTCCTCCTAGCAGTCTAAAACTTTATTATTTTAAAACCCTAAAGCTAGTTACTATATCTACTACTTATTATTTTACTATTTAATACAGTACTACGTAACTTTATTAGAGCGGGAGTGCTTTTCCTGTATAATATCTTTTACTCTATACTCCTCCTCCCTATTCTAGAAAATAGCCTTTAGCTAGGAATTATCTACCTGTTGGCTAGGCAATAGATCCCTAGGATGTAGCCTTAGCCTGTCTACGTAAAATACTAAGTATATTCTTAAAGACACGTCTAGCTTTGCTATATAAGTTCTCATTACCCTTTTAACTATAAACTTTTTATTTTTCTAATCTAGTTTCTTACTTAGTTATATGTTAGATAGGTAGTCTTTATACTTTAACTATACTTTACTTTTAACCCTTAGAATTAGGGCATTTTTATAGCTATAGTTTACTTAGACCTTTTATTTTTATCACGCATTAGCTAACTTTGCCTATATAAAGTTAAATACTACACGGAATTTCTCTATTATATTTTAAGTAGTAGCTATTAGGTCTATTCTCCCCCTTTGCTCTAAGGCTACCTCTTTATTATAAAAAAGTCTTATAGGGTCCACGTCGTATCCGTACTAAAGGAAGAATAGGCTTACTCTTATAAATATTATTACGCGTCCTTTAATTGCGATTTATATAATTTAGAGCTATTAGGCCTAGTCTAATTAGTCTTACTTATAGTATACCCTTAAGATCTGCTCTAGCACTAAGTTTATACGTTTTATTTAAATATTAGTTTATAGGTATTTAGCTATAAAGAGTTTTTAATTTATACCTATTCTAAAGTATAGCTCTATTTAGAAGTTACTAATAAACTACGCTTCTTAATCTAAGATTATAAAGTTAAGAAGGAAATATTATGCTATCTAAAACCTTTAAAAAAGCGTTAACTACTATTAGGACTAATAGATGTAATATAGTTACTATTAAAAGGTCTTTACTAAACTAGTCTACTACTACTATAATATATTAGTAACCCTTGCTCTCTAAAAGGCTTATAAAAAAGTTTATAAAGAGGTCCTTCCATTCTCTTTTTAGTATAGGTAAAGATTTAAGTAGCCCCTACTTTAGCTCTTGCGAAGGCTTTATCCTATAGTAGACGTTATAATTCTAGATATACCTCTAGATGTAGTCTAACATCCTAGGGAAGAAGAAGTCTTAGGCGAGGATTTTATATATATTTTCCCTCCTAGAATAGCTTAAGGTTAGCAGGATATATACTATAGCTATTAAATAAGTGCGCAGCGGTTCTAAATTAGGTACCTAGTAGCGCCCTCTATAGTAAAGGAATCTAACGCTATCTATTTAGTACTCTAAAATTGCTACCTTAATCTTTAGTATTAATAGGAATTACCTTTATTCTTTTTAGAATATAGTTTTTATAGCGCTAAATTCTTTATTAGAAGTATTAGCTTTTACTTTTACTTATAACATCTTTAATTAGCGGGTGCCCCTATCTAGCCTAGCTAGGGCTAGGCTACTAAGTTATTTAGTGTAAATACATTTATCTCCCTACTCTAAAATAAAGAGGGCTTTATCTAAGTTATTTAACCTAAATAGTATCTCTAGTACCTTAGCTCTAGTTTATGCGTAGCGTTTTATAACTATAGTCCCTACGCGTATAGGTAAGTCTAAAAAAAGATTCTTAATAGGCTCTTAAAGTTAGAATGCCCTATAGTTATTATTAATTAAGATCTATACTAATAACTACACCTCTTAAAACTTTAGCCTTTTATTATTTACTTTTATTAAATAAATTCTACGTCTTATGCGACAGCGCATCTCCTCTTAAATTTACTAATTTTAGGTAATAAATAAACGTTATATTTATATTACTTAGAATCTATAACTAGTAAATATACTACTCCTTAAGTTTTCTTTTTTCCGCGAAGTAGGTAAAGTTCTTATAGTCTATATATACTCTTAGGTGCTTTATAGTCCGACACATATAATCCTACTCCTTTACACACTTTACTACTGCTAATATCTCCTTATTATAAATCGCCTAATTGCATTCCGCAGGGCTGTTTTTAGCAGAGAAATATACTATAGGCCTTAGTATACTCTCTTAATTATACTAAAAAAAGTAACTTTTTATAGACTATCCTAACGCATCCACTTCTAAGATAGAGTCCCTATTAGGGTTAAAGCAAGCTAGGACTAGCTCTATTATAAAGACTTTTTTTAAGAAGTTAAACGTACGCTACTACTTTTACCCCTACTAGAGCTTTACGCTCTTTTTAATAAGTTTAGTAAAGAGGCTCGTAATCTTAAAGAAATTTTTAATAAATTAGTAGTTAAAGTTTGCAAATCTAATAAAATTTTATATCTCTTTAACTAAGGTAGGCGCTACTTACTTTTAAATAGCTTTAACTTTTTAAGATCTATACTTACGACTCTGCCTATAATAATAATAAATTTTAAATATTTAGTCTTTTTAACGCAGAATTCTAACTTCTTAATATTAACCTCGAGTCTTATAGTTACTAGCTTCTAGATTATTATGCAGACCCTCTCTATATAATCTCTTCGTAACCCTAAGGAAAAGATTAGGACGTTATCTATATACATAAAGTAGAATTTGTCTAGGTGCTCCTTTAGTCCCTAGTTTATATATTACTAAAATATGCTAGGTGCGTTCGCTAACCTAAATAGGACTACTAGCAATTTAAAAAATTAAATTAGATTTAAAAGGCAGTCTTTCACTCTTCCCCTTTTATAATATAGAGTTTATAGAATATCTAGATTACCTCTAGCTTAGAAAACTATTTTATCTTAATTAGCAACTAAAGTATCTTACTAATTATTAAGAATAAGTACTAGTTCTTTTTTAAAAGCGCGTTTAGTACTTAATAGTCCATATAGAAGCTTAGTCTACTACTAGGGTTTTTAGTAAATAACACTGGCGTAGCTACGCTAGATTTACCAACTTAAATAAAACTATAATTTAAATACTCTATTACCACTTTCCTAAGCACTACGAGTTCCTCTCTTAACATATTATAAAGGGGGCTATAAAGAATATGCAAAGTAGTACTATCTTTCTTTATTAGTAGAATAGAATACTTAATTCCTGTACCCTAATAAGGGGGTAAGTAGTTTACTTTTTTTTTTTTTTTTTTTTTTTTTTTAAATTCCTTTTAAAGGCTTTTAAACTCCTCTAGAAGTGTCTCCCTTAGGTCTATTTTAAGTTTTAGGGTTAATAATTTTTAGATAACTGTTAGTAACGCTGTAAAGACCCTTAACCTATTTTATAACTTTTAGTTTTTTTAGTTTAACGCTAATAAGGCGCTTATAGTTACTTTTTATAAATTTTAAGGCGCTAATTTCCCTTCCTTATTTAAATAGACTTCTTAGCCGGGGCTACACTAACATAATTCTAAGTTAGCTATAGTTTACTTAAGATTATATTATACTTTTCTTCTCCTTTAGAGATCTATAACTAACAATATTCTATATAGTCCTTTATCTCGATCTCTACCTCTATAGTCTAACTTATATATAAGACCTAGCTATTTACTCTAAGGACTTTAATCTTCCTTTGTAGGTTATTACGATCTAGGCCTGCCTTTTAAATAAATTTCTTAGAAATAAACATATATGTTAAGCATCTATAATTAATTATTATAAATATAAACGTAGTATTATTTACTAGTATATATATAGTAATTAGTATTAAAACTAGCTACCTTCTTTAAAAGTTATTATAACTTATTTTAAGGTTTTTATTTAGCTTTTTATTTTCTCGTCCGCGCCTTTCGGCGAGAGAACTTAGTTTTTTAAACTTTTTACTAATAGTATCTTTTATAAAGTTATCCTCTTTCTTAGCCTTTAGCTAGCTAGCCCGAGTTTTGCTTAGTCTCGAAGCTAGTAGAAGGGAGCAATGACTTGTATAGTATTTCTTTTTATTATAATAAAAACAGGTGCCTTTTTCGCCTCGCTTTTAGAGTATGCTTTTAAATACCTATATAGCCTATTTGCACTTGCTCTTTTCTTTAGGCTTTTGCTACGGGGCCCTTCCCGTTCTAACCTAGGAAGTGGGCTCCTAATTTATAGTATTATTTATAGATACTTTCCCTTAGGGTCGCGGTTATTATAAGTAGTTCTAAAATAGGTTTTCCTTTATAGAGGCTACTTAGTCCTGTAGCCTCTATAAGGTCTAATTCTAGCTTACCTCTATACTAATTATCTAATCCTAGAGGTCCTTTTATATAGCTTATTAGTGAATAACTTTTAATATTTATTTTATTATCTATTTCTCCAGCCTCTGTAGCTAATTCGTTAAATAGTATATTAAAGTTGCTTAACTTTATTACTCCCTATTAAAGCTTATAAAGTTTATTCTAGGCGATTTTTTCCTCTATTAGGTTCTAAAATAAGTTTTCTAGAAACGCCTAAAATTCTTCTATAGTATAACTAGAATTTCTTTTAATATATACTAGACTAATAGAGGCCGCGTATCCTTTTAGGCAACTTATAAAATATCTTAAAAGGTTTTTAAGGATCTTCCTATTTTTTTTTTGATCTTAAAGTTTATTTACGCTTATTAAATGCGCTATTAGTTCTAATCTCCTTTAAATAAAAGTAAATCTACTACTTTCAGCTACTAAGGAGCTACGTGTTTACTACTTTAAATAGTTAGTACTTAACTTGAACTTGCTTAGGCTATAAGTAATAATTAGTTTACTATTTAAGTAATTTATATAATTATCTCTACGCTTAGAAATAAGGGTAAAGTAAGGATACTTACTATAGGCATTAGCACTTTTACTATTACTTTATCTTGCTCCCTTCTTTTAGGCAAAGAATAGTTTTCTATAGTACTTTTATCTTACTTATTACTTATAACTATGCTAGAGTCCTTTTATTTTATAAGGTGCTAAATATAGCGTATTTACTCCTATTAAGTAGGCAGGTTATACCCTTTCTACAATAGTTCTATGTAAAGTCTCTCCTCTAGAGAAGCTCCTCTTAGGCTATCTATAATAAGGCTGCGCGTTTATGTAACCCATACTTCTAATTATAGGCATGTACCCTCTATAAAGGACTTAGTCTACCCTTCTATATTCTATTTTATCTAATTAAGCGCCTGTTAGGACTTTTATCTTATTAATTACTTACTAAGGAAGATCTTAGTTTTCTTTTTAGGTTATAGCTCTTACTTAGAACTACTGCTCTATTTAGTAATTAGTAAGAGAGAAGAGATAATTATTCCGCAATAATTACTTTAAAAATAATTAATTAATTAAATTTAATGTGAGGGACTTTTAGGCCTAGGGGACCTAAGATACTAAAAGAATATAAATAAATTTAATAATAAGTTTAAGTACCTTTTCCCTACGATATATATATAGCTTCTAAATAAAGAGGATTAACTTTAAAGGGGCTAGGTCCGTTTCTTAACACTCTAGAGGTACCTTAGTAGCTGGTAAAGTTGCCTAAGGCATAGGCCACGAGGTTTCTCAGCCGAGTACTTCAGAGGCCTAGCCTCTAACAATAACTTACTTTAAAAAGTAAGGACACGCACATTTATAAAAACTAGAACCTACACGCTAATAGTATAATAATATAATAAATTAAGGTATTAAGATAATAGCTTTAAAAGGGAGGATAGTATTATAATTATAAACCCTATAAAAATAATAAAACTAAATAATTACGCTAAAAGAGTTATTATTAGCGAAATAACTATGCTCGGGAAATACATAATAGCGCATAATAGCTTAGGTTAGTAAATATATAATAAAGTTTTACGTAAGTAAGAAGTCCTGTATAAGAGTTAAGACTATAGTAAGTCTTAGGAACTACCTCTAGGAGAAGGATCTTAGCGGGACTATAATAGTAATTTAAATAATAGTAAGGACTAAAATAACTAGTATATAGTATAATAATTTCTCTATACTTCTCCTACTCTTTATAGTTAACTTAATATACTATGAGTATATCTCTTATAATAGATTAGTAAACCTCCTAGTTAGTTATTTTATAGTTAGTTATAAAAATAAATTATCCTTAAAACCTACCTCGTAGCTATCTTTAAGCTTTTAACTATTAAATATCTGCAAGTCACTTCACCTTTAACCTATCCTCTCCTAACCCGGACCAGGCTTAGATACGTAGAGCCCTTGTAACAAAAATGCTTAGTATATAAATTATAATATAAATAGTGTAATATATGTAGAACTAAGGAGGAAAGGCTTTATAAGACTAAGTATTATAAGTAAAGTAATATAAGGAAAAAGAATTTATTATAATAAAAAAAGACTTCTTATAGTTAGCATAAGTGTTTACGTTTCTTACTTTTATATTACTATCCTATAATACGTTATTAAGATATTACTTTTATAAATAGAAGACGTGCACTTACCTACTTTACTAGTAGTATATACGCCTATCTTACTAGTAGCGTACTTTTAATAATAAGCTTTATTTAAGCAAGTAAATTTTACGTGTAAAATTATTATAGGCATTTTAAAAACCAAAAAGGCGTTTTATATAAGCTCCTTAGAGCCTTACTTACGCGTAGGCTTATTCTTATTATAACTTACTTAAAAGGTATGTTTTAAACATAAAACTTAGTTTAGCTTTATATAAGCTCGCTAAGATTCACGAGCTTACATAAGACACTTAGGTATATATTAAGCTTCTTAGCTCGATTTTCCTGAGGACAGGCATTACTCCCTAGCTCACTTTTATTTAACAGGTTCTAATTTGGTATCCTAATAGAATCTTTACTATCTTAATACTTAGAAGGAAATAAGATTATATAGTAGGTCTAGATACATAGCTACATCGTGTAGCACCAGTCTTTTAGCTCCTTGTTTGTGTTGTAGATTTATAATAAGTAATCTGTACCTTTAATCTATATTTGTATATTGACTGCCTATACAAAATCTTCTTATGCTAGCAGTTAGTAATTATATATTTAATTAAGATTATTCGTGATGAGGCAGGTTAAGCTAAAATTAAAAATAAATAAACGTTATAGTAAATAATTAATTTAACTTATTTTAAAAACGCGGTAAATACTATTTATATAGTAAATATTTATTTACTATTTTGGAAATTATTTCGGAATTTTTAGAGTTAGAGTATTAGAATTCTTTACAGTTAGGGTTCTAGTTCTAGGCCTACTTTAACCTCTTAAAAGCCCTTATAACTTTAGATTATACTTTTACTTTAGTATAATAAGTTCCTTAATCTTTTTATTTAGCTACTACTATTCTAGGGCTTTTAATAGATTTATATAGAAGTAGTCTTTAATACAGTGCCTTGTACTATATATAGTATTTTTACCCTTTTACTTTAATAGGTTTTAGGCGCCTACTTACTTTAATAAGAATTAAAAAGTCTAGTAGGGGATCTTGCTTAACTATTTACTAGCCTGTATGTTAATATTAAGGTGTACCCCGTTTTCAAAATATTAACGTTTTAGGACTATAGGCGTCTCTACTTTATATACTTTAGGCAGGTTTGCCGCTTTTACTAAGCTCTAATAAGTTACTTATTATAACGGCGAATCTCTACTTTATTCATAATATTAGGTAGTTTAGTATTATATATTTTTAGAAACGTTTTATTATTTCGTTTTTAATTATGCCTTAGTGTAAGCTTCCCGTTATCCTAAAAGATTATTAACTACGTAGGAGTGACTTTGTTTATAGTAGTTAAGCAGTCCTTTATTATAGTATTAAACTATATTATTTCTAGGACTTTGTATGTCTCTGCTTTAGTAGCTACTTAATTATATTTTATCAACTATAGATTCTATATATTTATAGTTCATAATAGCTTTAAAAATAAATAATATTAGTCTCGTGCGCGTTCGTATTTAAATAGTATATTAATACTAAGTATTACTTTAAAATTAATCATTTATAATTTAAGAAGTTAATTAGGTAGGTAGCACGTCTTTTAGAGATACTAACTAATTATTAATTATATAAAGACAATAATTTGCTAGAGGCTTAACTACTCTTTCTTAAATATATATTAATTATTATTACGTTATATAGATATTACGTTATGTTGGTAGTTAATGTAATAAGACTCTTAATTATTAAAATATTATAGTTGTTAAGGATAGATAATAATTATCCATATGTTATTGTATTAGGTCTAATAAAAAGTAATAAGATTAATAATAGATATGTGCGGAGACATTTACTAGCCTTTAGTTTAACATTCCTGTCTATGCGTTATGTGTAATAGCCCCTAATCTCTTCTACCCTAGGTTCTCTACTACGTATAATCTGACAGGTGGATAAACTACTCGCTAAGCGAGGCGCTAGTAAGGTTGGTGAGAAGTAGCCACGTAACTTTATTAAGTAAATAGATAGCCTTACTACATAATTTAATTAACTATATAATTAGTAGAGAGCTCTATATAATGATCTAGAGGCTATTAGGGCCTAGTTTACGTGTAGCGGTTATTAGGCGCAAAGCGAAAGTCAAGGTAACACTTATTATATTCGGTTGTACAGACTACGCCCTGGCTGACAGATAACGATGAGCGATCTTTCAACGATGCGGTCGGGGTTTCCCGCTGCGGAATAGTGCGCACCGTAAAGGGGGCAATTTCAAAGTTAACAAATTCATCGTGACGACAGACCTTCGCATCTCTGCTTAGACCCTGTGGGATGCTTCAACGAACCTGGGGTCTCCACACCATCCTCGGAGCGGTGGGTGAGATACAAAGGGTAATCTCAATAAAGCCGGCCGTCATGTGACTTGCCAAGACGCTAGCGCGTCACTAGCGGAACAGAGTCTCCGAGCCTCCAAGAGCTCTGTAGAGCGTCAACACCTACACTTCAACCTCACGTTTCTCACTCAATATGGCTTCAAATCCTGCCCAAAAAAAAAAAAAAAAAAAACTCTCGATTGCTGTCAGAAGCCCAGCTAGCTGCTATCGTCGTTCTCAGAACATAATACAACCTCACTTTCCCAGAAATCGCCACTGATTTGGGTATAACTGACCACGCATGTGGTAAGGCATTTTAGCGCGTCAAAGATGCTGCAAAGGTCGACTCACTGCAGGAATTGCTAGCTGCAACACCTACAGTCAAGCAGTCTCCTCCTGGCAGACCTGTAAAGGTACGCGATGGCTCTACGCTAAGCGCAAGACCACGGCATGACATTATCGTATATGGCACCTACCAGGTGCATGACGCTGTCAGAGACCTCTGCGCAAAAGCTAGCATCACACTTAGTAAGAATATAGTCTATAACATTGCTAGGGAGCACCACGACAAGCAGCACCTATACATAATAACTTATAAAGTACGACCTAAAAAACTAGCGCTTAGTAGTAATAATAAGGACTAATAACTATAGTACTATGCCTAGCTTAAGGCTAAAAATAACTTACACTTTCTACGTATTATATTCGTTTGCTATAATAAGATCTCTAAGTTTATTAGCGGGAGTAATATACGTGGCGGAAAGCAAAGGATTTCAAGATTAGTTAGATAAGATAGTAACGTCTACGCACTACCTACAACGCTACCTAAATTTAGTTTTATAATCTACGCTACTACTTTAACTAATACTACTTACTCTTATTAACGCCCTTGCGTTGTTTAGGCTTAGGACAATAATATAAGCTATAAAGACCTTATATAACGCAACTCCTATATAAATAATATAGTAAAGGAGGCTTTTAAGGTTAAACGCTCTTACGCGACTATCGCTAGCACCTATAAGAAGTAGTAACTATAGGAAATTAACTATAATATTACCTATAATAATAGTTAACGCCAAGCTACTAATAAAGCTACTAGTAAAAAAGGTAGAGCTCTCCGCGCAGGTATTAAGAAACCTTTTACTATAGAAAGTTTTTTAAAATAGAGGAGTTTGTATGCAAAGGAGGGAAGGGCATAAATAGTATCTAGTACGCAGAGAATATACTTAAGAAACACCTATTTCTTTATTACTACACTATACGCGATAATAACTAAGGCGTAGCTATTTATTTAATTTAAAATAACGTTTACCTATACTTATTAGGCCTCTGGTACTACTAACCAGAAATTAAAGCTTTAGGAATTAAATTTGGCCCTCAGCCTCCCAATTCACCAGACTTACACCCAATTGAGCGCTGTTTTGGGCGTCTAGAAGGTTTTTTGGCAAGTTACGAATGCCTATCAAGTTCCAAGGAGGCCAAAAAGGAGGTCTGGCAAGGTGATAAGACACTCAGGCAGTATATGGCCGAAAAGCTTCATCCCACCTACTTTATGCGCGTTGCAGAGCTCTGCGAGGACGCAGGTGGCCAGAACAACTTTACAGCATAATTAGAACATCTTATTTGGGTGTATTTGCTCGTACTTTAGATGGAATCAAGATGCGCGACTTTTGAAGTTGCTACCCCTGCAGGAATCCCTGCTGCACGTGACGGCCGACTTTATTGAGATTACCCTTTGTATGATTCAAGATAGTCTTGTAATAATGTTCATGAATTGCTAGCAAATCTGCAAAAAAACGCCCCCGCGACCCCACGTTCTTGAAGTTGCCATTCCTTGAGTTCGCTCAAAAACATCACAACTTTGCCACAAACCCTTCTTTCTTGCAGAGAGTCTCTGCCTCGGCCACTATGTCCAGTCCATAGATCATCCGCTGGACATCCGCATCCGCCCACTTATCAGGCACAGGCCCGTTCCCAGACTTCAACGCCGCAAATATCTTATCGCGTTCCTCCTTTGCTTTTCCAGACCCTAGGTGCATTGACCGACCGTTCTCCGCGGCCAACTCCACCAGCGCTTCTGCGCGCTCTTTGCGTACCTTTTCGTAAATCTTGAGCGCCTTGTTAATGGTCGATGGCTTGCAGTCTGCAATACGTTCTGGGCTGAGCACGACACCAAGCACCGCTCCGTCTTCGATTGCTTGCGCAGCGCCTTGAGCAAGATGCGGCAGTGTAGGGTGGCATGCGTCGCCGACTAGTGCTGTGGAGTCAAGTACCCATGTGCTGAGTGGTTCGTGGACGCGCAATTTCCACTCAACAACTTCGCCGTCCGGAACCAGATCTAGCATCCGGTGGATCATCGGACAGAAGTCGCCGTACACCTGCATCATGGCGGATTTGGAGCCCTTCGTTGTGTACGTTGAGTTCGGCGCTCCGGCGAAATTTACGTCGGGCTGTGCGGTCGATATGTTGTAGATCTGCTTATTGTGGATGGGGTACGCGATTATGTGCTTCTTCTCACCAATCCAGCGCGTCACAGTGTCCGCATCGAGGAGTGCTATAAGTCCAGGGTCGTTCTGCATTTGCTCTCGCGTGAGCATGATGCGGTACGCGGCCTGTCCTGAGTCCTTCACATCTGCTGTCTCGCCAAGGGTTTGCAGCATGGCCACGCGTGTTTGGCTCTTCACGCCATCGCAAGCCAACAGGATGTCGCATTCCACGCGGCACGCTTCATCCGGGCCCTTCAAAGGCGTCAACTTGAAGCTCGGCTTCGCGCCAAACTCTGCGTCTGTTATGAGGCTACCCAACTCGAACTTGATCCCGGGCTCTTTCAAACATCCGTCGTACATGGAGCCCGCAAGACTTGCTCTGTGTCCAACCATGTGTGGATAACCGTACGTCTTTTCAACGTAGTCTAGCTTTACATGGCCTAGTTCCTTATTTGTACTGCCTTCTCGGATCGATGTGTCGGCACATTGGACAGCTTCTGCGGTAATTTGTTTCCAGCAGCCTAGCCTGTCGAGGATACGCGCCATGTTTGGCGCGAGTTGGATACCTGCACCTACGAATCCAAGGCCTGGTGCTGTCTCGTAGATAGTGATGTTCTTATGGCCGGCTTTTGCAAGTGCGAGTGCGGTCGCAAGACCGCCCATGCCTGCGGAAGAATGTTAGACGCTTCGCAAATAGTATGCTTTATTATGTTAAAGCTTACCTGCGCCGACAATTGCTATTCTGAGGTTCTCGGCCATTTCAATGGCGTGGCATTGAATAATGAATGTAACTCGCGATGGAATAGTCGTGACGGGTATTAAACAGAATCGGAAAGTGCTGTGACTGAGGTGACTCCTGGATAGTCCTATACTTGAATTTTCCTTCTTCTTTCTGATTTCATAAATCCATCAACCCTTGTACGATGCTCTCTGTACCCAAAGCACGTATGGACAAGATCCGAAAGTCGGAGCTAGACTTTGGATAAACGTGTTCACGCGTGCAACGGCCGGGCATAAAAGCACGCGGGCACTGACGATGAAACGCGGTACACGGCAACAGAGTCGGCAAACTTAAGTGGCATTTCCTCTGGTCAGCTGAGCGCTTGTCTGTCAGCTTGTCAAGTACCTAGTCTTAGACGGTTCCAGGTGGTGTGGCGGGGACTGCGCAGTAGGGCGGAATGAGGATATCGAGCAATTGCCGATTTGTGAGACCGTGAAAAGCGCGCTTGTCCCACACTCGCAACTTCCCCGCAGCGGAGCCCCACTGACCACCGATCACAATTTTGCGGGTCAAGATCGGTTCCTGTCAACCAGCAACACGGAACGATTTCGCAAAATGCGCATACATGAGAAAACCACCCAAACGAGGAACTTGATAGCTGGCGCTTGGTTGAATCCACTTCGTTGTCGTGATCTTGTACGTGTGGGCCAAACTGCGGCTATCGAGCAGTGTCGCCATAGGCTTTCAGTACCCAAATATGCGGGAGCACGACCGAGAGGAGCTATTGTACAAGGATCGATACCAGGATGGAGACAAGGATGGAATCTTGGATACAGGATATGCAAGTAGGCTCTGATTCTTTCAACTTGAGGACAACGTCCGAAAGCTTGTTGGATCGGGGTTTTCAATGACTTTAAAGATGCCTTCTTCCATCATCCAGTGTTCACGCCAATCGACCAGACGCCTTCCCACACGTTGAGCGGCCCAAAGTTGACGCATCGCTTCATAAATGCTAGGCCTCTTACTCACATATGGTGCGCTCTGCGGAGCTGCGAATGCGCTTGAGTGTTCATCATCTGTGATTCAGAGCGCACTGTCTTCGAGCGCGAGCGTCAATTTCGCATATCCTGTAGAGGCTAATGAAACATTTCAAGTACCAAGAGGCGACACCGGCTACCCTACTAATCCGGTAGGACTGCCTGCCCTATGTGCCGTGTCAGTGCAGGTGCAGTCGGTCGGGAACACGACTTTTGGGTTCGGTCTGTTTCTCCCTAGCGACTGGAATGGAAGGTTCCTGGCAGTTGGGAATGGAGGTTTCGCAGGTGGTATCAATTGGATAGACATGGTACGTGTAGCAGCTCAGTGATTCACGAGCGCCACTGAAAAAGTACAGGCACCGGGAAGCCGATACGGGTTTGCGACCATGTCTACCGACACCGGCCACAACTCTTCTTCGTTCGATGGGACATGGGCGTACAATCAGCCTGAAAAGGTGGAGAATTGGGGCCACTTGGCTATGCATGGATCTGTCGTCGCTGCGAAAAACATCACGGCATCGTTCTATCAGAAGGAGATCTCGTACAACTACTACTCGGGCTGCTCGACCGGTGGCCGTCAGGGCCTGAAAGAGGCGGAATACTATCCCGAAGACTTTGACGGCATCCTTGCAGGTGCCCCTGCGTGGTGGACCTCACACCTCCAGCCGTGGACAACTAAGGTCGCGCTCTACAATCTACCACTCTCTGCAGATTACCACATTCCATCAACCCTGTTTCCGACAATCGCTGCAGAGGTTCAGAAGCAATGCGATCCCCAAGACGGTCTCAAAGACAACATCGTCTCTGATCCTCAGGGCTGCAATTTTCGGCCTGAGGAACTCCTTTGCGCGTCTAATGTCACCAACACTACGACATCCGGCTGCCTGACCTCACCGCAACTCGATACACTCAACAAGTTCTACACTGACTCCATCGGTGAGAACCAAACCTTTGCCTTCACGCACCTCTACCTTGGCAGTGAACCCCAATGGCTCCTTCTCTCAGAAGACAAGCCCATTCCCCTGGGTCCGGACTACATCAAATATTTCCTCGGCCTCGGACCAGACTGGAACTTCTATGACTACAACGAGGACATACAGCGCCTAGCTGATGAACTGGATCCCGGCAATGCCACCGTTGGTTTCGACCTCTCAGCCTACCACGCCAAGGGCGGAAAGATCCTGTCGTACCACGGCATGGCCGATGGACTTATTCCCGCAGGTAGCTCGCCCTACTACTACAATCACGTTATCTGCACTCTCCAGCCGCGCGGCATCAGCGTGGATGAGTTCTACCGCTTCTTTTTCGTACCGGGTATGCAGCACTGCGCAGGTACGGCCGCGAATGTGAATGCGCCATGGTACTTTGCTGGGGCAAACCAGGCGATCGATTTAGGCGATACGGTGTACGGTGTGCCAGGGTTCAGGGACGAGAAGCATGATGCGCTGCTTGCAATGGTGGCGTGGGTGGAGAACGGCACGGCCCCAGAGCACATTATTGGTACAAAGTATGTCAACGATACCACGCAAGCGGAAGTATTGAGGCAGAGACCGCTGTGCATGTACCCGAAGCAGGCTAAATACACTGGCAATGGAGACGTGGATGAAGCGAGTAGCTGGAAGTGTGAGCTGCTGTATTGACGCCTTGGAGCTCATTTTTGTAGATATGTAGTCCGAGTCTAAGAAGTACCGTCTGCCAACGTGGGTTGAAGCTTATGAACTAAACAGAGCTGGTTATAATACTAAGCAGGTCTCATCTACAGCTCAACGGAATCCAACAATGGCGGTACCTTCTCTAGCAGATACTCAACTATCGCGTCCGGTCCCGTTTCTACCTGCAGCCCCTGTGGTATCGCATGGGGACGTATGCCTACGAATAGACGAATCAGTGAAGCCCTATAAATGTACTACATAGCAACTTACCAGGGCTTTCTCGTTCCGCTATTGCACGAATCTTTTGCGCTTCTTTGGGCGACCACATCGACGCCGAGAACTGTCCTCTACATCAGCATTTCTCCTAGCTGCCCGAATACATTTTCGCTGACCAAGATGTCCGGTTGGAATTGCTGTACTTTCGATGCTACTTCGTCGGTTGTCAACATGGGTGATGTTGTAGAGTTCTTGCAGTCCTTGGATCATACGTCCGATAAGCTTTTTCGCGCGCTTAGGTGATGTGTTGACTGTCACTAATGTGAATGGTCCTTTGCGTGCCTCGCCCATGACGCTCTTCTCCTTTAAGAATTAATCGACACCTGTAACAACCAAATCTACAAAGGTTTACACGAGGGCGCTCTGTAAGTTCCGTATTATTCTATTCCTACTTACCTATGGTATACACTCGTATATACATTTTTAAGCACATATTTGAGCCATCTATTTTGTGACGTCGAAAAGAGTGTTGAGGCAATCGTTGTTGATTGAGTAACTACTCTATGGAGCTATATACTGTGGATCGCGTGCACGGGCCGCACGTATGCGGGTCGCCCAAGCTTCCATAATGAACCGTCACACACCCCCTTAGCTTTATGTCGATCAAGAAGTGAAGCGAAAATCTTGCTCGATTAGGCAACTAGATATATGAAATTATTATTACTATTAATGCTACCCTAGAGGCGCAACGTAAGGTTAACAAGATAGAGCTATTAAATAAACTTCTAATAATTAGTCTTTAAAAGGACTCTAGTAAGCCTGTTAGTGGCTATTTTATCTATAAAAACCTATTTAATAATAAGTTATTAAGCCTCTACTTTTTGTTAAATCTATATCTAATAAATATCGAGCTTAGTAGCCCCTTATAAGATAATTTACTATATAATTAAGAGGCGTGAATGTATTGCCCCTACTAATAGCTTAGGCAATTATACGGCAGACGTTAGTATTAGTATTACTATGAATTTGGCCTCGTCGTAGAGACATTACTAACGTATTATTATAAGTTCCTTAAGAGATATATCGTTATCCTCGTACGCCTTAGGGACGTTAAGTAACTTAATAACCTTTTTAATTATTAAATTATTTGCGTAGCTATCGTAGCCTTTATAAAAGGTAGATATAATAAATACTATATCTTGTGTGCAGATAACTTAATCCTTTATTAGTAACTAAATCTAGAGGGTATTAGTGCTATTATAGCCTACAAAATTGTTAATTAGGGCGCGTAAGGCTATATTTACACTATATAATAAATATTTATTAAGGACATACGTGCGATAACTAATTAGTTAAAAATAGCTTATTATAAGCTTTTTATTTTAGATATTCTTATATGGCGTACGCTAATTAAGGACTTTAAATAGTATTTAATTAAGTAGATATACTACTATCTGTATTAACTTATTTACTAATTACTTTAGAAGGTTACCCTAGAGGCGTAAGGTATAGACTTTTATTTTAATTAGCTTATTAGTAATTTTAGTATTCTTATTTTACGTAAGAGTATTTCGAGCATATAGCTTAAAGTGTATACCTAAATTAGCGTAAAGTTATTTTATAAAGTTAATAATACTGTGCTTAGCGCCGAGCTGAATTATAATTATATTATAATTATACTAACGCTAGATTTATTATATAGTATTCTATAGCTAGTAGCCTAGCTAAGCTTTTAATTTTATTAGAAAGGTCATTGCTTCGTGCTAACGCGAGAGTTAATAAATAGCATAAGCACTCTAGTTATTACTATTATAGTAAAACTCTCCTTATTATTATAGTAAGATAAAATTAATTAAAATTTAATAAAAGAAATATATCGCGTCCTCTGGCGTATAGTAAGAGACTTACTCTATTAACTTTAACTCTATATAGATTTAACAAAAGTCTTAATTAGCTACGCATATTACTATTACTTCTTTAACTTTATTAGTTAGATAATTTATAACGTTACGTCCTAAATAGCCTTAAACCTTATAAGCTAGCGTTGAAGAGATCCCTTGGATCTTAAGTGCCTCTAATAAGCAAGTTTAAATAGTTATTATAAGTAAGAATAACTTTATTAGATAGTGAAAGAAATCTACGTTAATAAGCTAGTATCATTTATAGTACTTTAGGTAAGTAATAACGTCGTGTTTATTATATATCGTATCTTAACCTTGTATCGGCGCAGGTCACTCAAAGGATCGATGTTGGCGTATCTCCTAGCAGAGGCATGTGGGAGTGCGTGTATAAGAATGTAGCCTCGAATGAATTAAGTGCCTATAGGCCTGGTACGAAAGGATACGGAAAAGGTACTGAACTACAAAGGCCCCAAGCTCCTCTAAATACACCTCTTCCCAGATGGCTAGCTAGCACATAACTGCCATAGGTTGACCGTCGGTCTGATGGATCCGAAATAGGTCCGAATCGGATCCGTAGTTCCCCATCGGTCTGATAGATCCGAAATTGGTCCGATACGGATGAGTGTCGGTTTTCGGATGATCTCGAATCCTGTCTTGACTGGCCAAGGGTTCTCGTGTCGACGAGCGATTGTTCCTGTTACAAACCTAAGTTAAAGTAGATACTATTATCGTGATAGCGTCTAAGCCTAATAACGCCTATAATAAAGCTAAGTACTAAATTAATATAAGTAATAAACATTAGTACTATACGTATTAGTATATTAACTATAAAATTTATCTTGCCCTAGACTTTAACCTTATAGTAGTACTTACTTATTTTACTAATTATACTAATATCCTTAACACACTCCTTTTCTAAGCCTTCCTAATTAGTTATATTAATAATATAGGTGTTAAAACCTAGGTTAAGGATTTATTAGTTTTAGAATATTATAATATAATTATTAATTATAGTAATAGTTAACTTATCAAGAAGAATTACGTTAGGGTTAGTAGCTAAAGTAGCTAAGACTTTGCTTATTATACTATATATGTCTATTATAAAAGCTAAGCTCCTATTACTTAGTAAACGTCTATTATTAAGTTAGATAACTGTAGTAGCTAGTGTTATCTTTAAAAATTACTTATTTATTTTATTTACCATCTCCTATATTCACGTAAGTAGGCTAAGTTTAATATATAGAGCTTAATTAATACTCTATCGGGTAGCAGAATCTTTATTACAATTATTTAATTATAAGTAAAAGTCATTATTAAGGTAGTAGTATAAACTATATTAGTATTTATTATTACAGAGATATACGCTCCTTAGCGCTTAAATTATAGCCTTATTATTACTTTACGTCTTCGCTACTTAAAGGTCACCTGCTATACTATGAAGCTTCTAAGAACTAAGTTAAACTTATTAAATATATATTATATAGGTAGCAACGTATGTCTCGAGTATAATTGTTTATATATTATTATTCTTATATTTAAATAGCTTAATTAGCCTAGGTATAGCGTATTTAAGGTTAATATCTTTAATAATTATTAAAAAAAAATTTTATGCGCGCGTGCTTTTAATAGTAAGTAAATTAATTTTATCGAACTAGCTAGTAACTTTAATTTATAATTATAGCAAGTTTTTAAGATTACGCAACGTTGGCAAGCTATATAAGTACTTATAGTTATTAATTAGGTAATGTTAGTAGTCTATTATTATTAGTATAGAGTACTTTTTAAGGAAGTTAAGCCACGCGTATATCGTGTTTTTATTATATAATAAGTAAATATAGTGCTTAGCAATTATTATACTAATGTTTATATTTAGGTTCTAAAGTAACTACTTGTATTTAAGGTAGTAGGCATATTACTTTTTATATTAGTTATATATAAATTAATAGCGTTAAATTAAGTATTATTAAGGTTAACATTAGTGTGTATTATACTAAGTACCTTAGTAACTTTATATTAGTGCGCTATAGGCTCGACAGGCTCCATTAGTAAAGGTAGGTTAGCTCTAGTAACGTTAGAGTTATAATGCTACTATAGATTATGCTACTACGCAGTATCCTTATAAAAAAAGATTTATACCTGCTAGTCCTTAAGCTTATTAAGGACTACTATAACACGCGTTATTATGGAATTATATTTTATTATTATTATAAAAACGTAACGTACTCTATAAGCGAGTGACCGGCACAAGCAAGTGAGCGGAAATGCGAAGCCCCCACTAAAATCTATACTCTACACAATAGTACAGAACGTGCATAAATAATTATAAGAAATTATAGTAGGCTAATTTATTTAGAATTAATTTTGACTTTTTTTTATACGTATACGAATTATGCCTAGCCTTGCTATGGTATTTATAGCACTATTAAGTTAATTTGCTTTTATTAGCGCGAATTCTTTTCTTTACCTTTTTTTATTACTACGCGCTATAAAGTCCTTTAGAGTAGTTAGTTACTAGCCATTAGTAGCTATAAAAACTCTTTCTTACTATAGTTACTCTCTTTTATGCAATTTCTGTCGCGTAGTAGCCTTATTAGTACCTTAAAGCTTAGTAATATATTTTTACGCTAATACTAGCTTATACGCTACTATTATTATAACTTTTATTATTTTTTTAAAAGCCTTAACTATATTTATTAGGAAACTATTTATGTGTCTTTAAATCTCCTCTTTTCCTAGCGTTAATTATGCCCTAAATTCTAAAGTATTACTAGGGGTCTGCGACTGCTACGCAGTATTACGTATAGTATAAGGTAAAAGTATACGTAAAGAAACGCTAAGCTTTAGTATTATTACTTTTAGGTTCAAGGAAATAAAGCTAGCACTTTAAAAATCTTTTTAAAAATTACCTTAAGTAATTATAGCATTAAAAGTAGTAATAAAGTAAAATAAGAACTTAATTTTAGTAATATATGTAATAGGCTATGCCCAATTGTTGCCTCGGATCCTTGACCCTTAGTTATGCGAACCCTAGATATATAAGTTTAACGCCTAAATCTTTATTTTAGACTCTTTATTAAACTTATAAGTATTCTTCTAGCACCTTTAGCTCCTTAAGCACCTAGTCCCTTATATTAAATTTAATTACTTTTACTTATTACGGGATAAGTAAATTTTAAATATAATTATAAACTAAAGCTATAAAGTAGTAAACGAAGTTAAAGAACTTATATTAATAAATACTATAAAGGCGACGCCTAGACCTGTAAGGAGATAGAACCCTCTCTAATAAGTAATTAAGAAGTAGTCCTAATAGACACTTAATGCTAGTGAAACTACCTTTACTAAATAAAGAAGTTATAAAAATAAGAGTAGGACCTTTTACTAAAGGTCTATATCTTAGCGTGAATAATTATACGTAGTACGCTATTAGCTTATTAAAAAGTAATAATTAGGAAAATAAAAAGATAGTCTCCCTATATATAACTAAACTCTAGGTATTAGGAGCTAATAAGAATAAAGTACTTATTAACCTTTAAAATACCTTTTAAACTCTATTATAAATAGTAAGTAGACGAACTCAACAAATAATAAAGGAGCACTAAGAACCCTTAATAATAAAGTAATACTTCTAAAATATAGGAGGTATGAATTACCGATTAGAAGTAGACTAAAAGATAGAGCTACTAGAGTAATTGATAGTAAAGCTTAGCTTAAACTAAGAAAGAAGCTATCGTCCTAAAATCTTTAATTTAGCCTACTGTAATAGTTAATAATAGGATTACTACGATTTTAAAATAGTAATATAATATAAGATCTTAGAAGATAGGAACTACCTTAAAAATATATTTAAATATATTATTAGTTAATTAATAAAATATAAAGTGATAGTGGAAATTGCGTACCTAGACTACTACCTAGAATACACTAAAGGTAACCTTTAGAAGTTACTAGATAATAACTTTTATAACTACTTAGCAGAAGAAATCGCGCGTGACTACTTACTTATAATATAATAAAAGAACTAGAAGCTTTTTAATTTTAACTTTAACTTTAATAACTACGCTATAGAAGCTAAGAAGTATAATTAAGAAATTTTGAAAAACTTATACTTTTAAAGTATCTAGGATACCTTATGGGACTAAATAGTTATAGTAAATATAAATAATAATTAGGACCTATAAGAGGTCTAAAAGAGAGTTAATAAAATAAAAAAACCCCTTTTCTAAAGTAAATTATAACTACTAAAGGTTTTCTACTAAGAGCAGGGCGCTAGACGAGATAGATTAAAAACCTACCTAAGCTAACCCTAGAAGGATGTCTAGCTAATAAAGCTAAGATAGAAGATACTAAGCGATAGATAGAGGTATAGGTATAGGACACAGGTCTAGTAATACCTAAAAATAAGCCACGTAGGTGTCGCGCGAGGTAATAGAAACCCGTAAAAAGAATAGTTCTTATTTTTATTATAGAGATACAGGACACCGCGTAAAGTAGTATAAACTTTTACTTATAATAAAGCTAGTATAGGTTCGCACTACTATACTAGCTACTTAAGAATTCTTTAATAAAAGGTTAAATATAGCCTTTATTAATTTAGAAAACTAGATCCTCCTAGTAACAGTCGCCGCTAGGAGGCCAAAGTAGGAAAAGGGTAAAAAATAATTTTTTATAACTTTTAAAGACTATAGCTAAACTTAATACTAGTAACAGTACACTCGCTTATTAATAACATTATATTTATATTAATAATAATTAATTCAGGTTATTTAACCTTTAAATTTATATTAAAAAAATTTATAATAAAAGCCCAGCTATAGCGCAAGAATCTACCCTATCTATAAAAAGTTATTAGTATTAGAGGCATAAAACACTGCGTATATAAAGTAGTCTAAATAAAGGTAAATATTAATAGCTATATAAAACTAATACAATTATACGTTTTACTAATAATAGGTTATCCGACCTAATCTTTAGTCGAATCTAAATAAAAAAGAATAGGGTTAAACTAACCCTGGCGAAGATATTAATTTAAATTAAAAGTTTAAGCACCTATATCCGTAACTACAAAAGTAAGAAACTATTAATAAAGCTTTAAAAAGTATTAGCTATAGCTTTTATAGCCTTAAATTAGCGTAATGAACGTCTAAAAAACAGGGCTAAGGTATTTTCTATATTAATAAAAGACATATAGAAGGCGTTAACCCGCAAGCTAAAGGTAAACTTATAAAGGTTATTACTTAAAGCTTTTAAGGACATATAGCGTACCTTTTATAAGAAATAAGCTAATAAGCTCGCCTTGTATTATAGACCTAAAGTGGATCTTTTTATCCCTTTCGTGGAAAAAGATGGGAAGACTATAGAGATTCCCTATAGTCCTCTATTTAGTATGTCTCGTGAAGAGTTACTTGTCCTTTAAAAAAAGCTTACTAAATACTAAAATAAAGGTTCTATTTAGGTAAGCAGGTCTAGCGCTACTACTCTAGTATTATTTACTAAAATATCTAGTAAAAGACTACGCTTCTACGTTAATTACTAAGCCCTAAATACTATTTTAAAGAACGACTAGTACTATTTATAACTAATTAGTAAAACCCTTTAGCGTCTTATAAAGCCTAAATAGTTTAATAAACTTAATACAATTTAAGCCTGCTATAGGCTTTAGATAGTAAAAGACTAGGAATAAAAGATAGTATTTAAAACCTAATTTAGTCTCTATAAGTAGCTCGTAGTTTTTTTTAGCCTAGCTAACGCAATAAGTATGTTTTAGCGGTATATTAATTAGGTACTAAAAAAGTACCTTAATAACTACTACTTAGCGTATATAATTAACGTTTTTATCCTCTCCAGTAGTAGCTAAAAAGATTACAAAAAGAAAGTATATATTATAATCTTAAAGTGAGAGGCTATAGGACTATATTTAGATATAAAAAAAATTTAAGTTCTATATTAAAATAACTAAGTAATTTAAATTTATTATAGAAGTTAATAAGGACGTAAGTATAGACCTAGATAAAGTTTAAATAATATAAGAATAGAAGCTACTTACTTTAGTAAAAGAAGTCTAGAGCTTTATAGGCTTCGTAAAATTTTATTAAAGCTTTATATAAGACTCTGTTAGGATCTGTATTTAGCATCACCAGGCTAATATTCTGAGACGGCCAAGGTCTTATGGGAGCCAATGGTGGCACAGCAATGGGCAGGTCACGTGACTGCTCGAAGCGCTCGAATCGAGCAAGTCGAGCATATGCAGAAAGCCAAGGCTGCGCTCGATATGCTCGAAGCGAGCAAGTCAAGCATATGCAGAAAGCCAAGGCTACGCTTAACATGCTCGAAGCGAGCAAGTCGAGCATGCTAAGTATATAGGAACATAAGGATAGACTCTTCCACCTTATGTTTAACCTGTTTATTAATCTATCGTTTAGATTTACTTAGGCTCTTATTAATTTAATTATAACGCACCTTACTTTAATACTAACACCCTATTAATAAGCGCGAGCTATTAATACACCCTTTTTTATTTTAATATCGCTCCTGCTAGAGAACTAACCTTAACCCTATTTTAGACTAGCTACCTGTAGGGACTTAACATCTTAAACACCCCTAATATAAGCAAATACAAGACCCTTTCCAATGCACTAGATGTTATTCTAGGGAACACTCTAGATAATAACGATAATAATACTACTATTACTTATATTAAGGGAAGCCTTTACGCCAAACCTAATCTCTTTTACAGAGACTGTAAATATACAGAACTATAAATCCTGCAGCTTAACCTCTACTTCTACGGAACGAAGAAAGAATAGAATAAAGCTAATAAGACTATTTTTGTAGTATCCTATATAAAAGGACCAGCCCTTGCATAGATTCGACCGTATCTTAACTAATACCTAGCCAAGGAGAACTCGGAAGGAGATACTATTAACAAAATTATAGAAGACTACAACGAGTTCTGCAAGAAAGTTAAATAGTACTTTAAAGTAGCTAATTAGGAGGCTATTACTAAAAGAGCTATCTAGTAACTTAAGCAAGTCCACTTAGCTACTAAATATAACTCCGAATTCCGCAGACACGCTAATCAAATCTATTAGAACAAAGTAACTCTTATAACCATGTACTATCAAGGACTTAAGCCTAACCTACGCGAAGAACTACTACGTAGCGGAGCAAAGATAGATACACTGGAAGTATTATTAAAGGAAGCTATCAAGATTAATAAGGAATAGTACGAACTAAAACGCGATATACGATAGAACTAGTTAGGATAATAAGGCTATAGACCACCCTTAAGCCACGACAATTATCGCAATTAATAAACTCCTAGGCTAAGACAAGACAACTACAGACCTTAGCCGATGGAAGGAATCTAGTACTATAACCAAATTAATGCAATTAGAAAAGGAACAGGAAAGTCTCTAGGCTATCGCAAGAAGCCTAACTAAAGACGTATCTTAGATAGAACCCGACGATAACAGGGGACCAAGACACGCACTTGTTTTACGTGTAGCAAACCAGGCCACATAGCCAGGAACTGCAGATCTAAGAACAAGGTTATTAGATAGTTAAACGTACTAACCGTCGAGGACGCGGACGCGACTGACAAAGAATAGCAAGTTATTAGTGCTATTAAATAACTTAATAACTAAGATAGGGACTTGGAGCGAACGGACTCGCCCGACTCTTAGCTATACAAGGATGTAGAAGAAGGATTAGAGGTAGAGCAAGAGGAACTAAAGAAACGCGCCCCTACACCGCATCCAAATACAAGAAGACTTACGGATAAGGAAGGACATAATATATTCTAATTCTTAGATTAATATTAACCACGTGAAACTAATTTTAGATTTATAGTAACTAAGCTAAATACAATACGCACTAAACTAATTAGCCTAGTAATATAAGAATTTATAGACTATAATTACAAACACCAGGACCTAAAGAAGAAATACCCCGTTAAGAATCTTAGCTACAAACTAATGTACGACCTAGACCACCGAAATCCTAATTATAGAATCCTTAGATAGAGATTCTGTACCGCCGACGCATGCAATACGCATCTTTACGCTAAACAGTGTAGATACTTCCCACGACCGCAGAAATAATACAGATAGGAATAGTTTAATTGCCTAATCGCCAAATGCGACGCGCACCTATAGGATAAAAGAGAAGCAAAATACTTCCTATATCTTAGCGAAACCTAGAACCTTACCTATACTATGTTAATTAACAATAAATGCATGTTAAAGATTTAGTAAACATGCCTACACCCAGACTGTGTAACGCATTAATAGGATAAAGCACTCTTTAGATTTAGACCTAGTAACTATTACGGAGAACTAGTGCGCATAGACCAACAAGAAGGAAGGAGCTACAGTAAAGCAACCTAAATAATGGCACGATACTGCCAACCACAGGATAAGAACGGCAATCTTCAGCCTACTAAGCTATCCACTAAGGAAGTGTCTTTTTTAGACCCAGGCTTAAGCGAGAAGACGCCTTTAAGGAATTAAATACTATAAATAGTTAAGCATTAATTAAGCTACTAATACGGCTTAATAGAACATGAATAAAGGCTATGCTGGATTCAGGAGCCTAATAAAGCTACATCTCTTAAAAGGCACTTATTAGAGCGGGACTTTATAAGCGCAAGAAAGAGGATGCTTATATTATCTATATCACGAATAAACACCTAATACCAGGCACGCCACGAATTAAGTACGAGGTTAAGACAACACTCAAGATCTATAGACACAGGAAAACAATTACCCTCGACGTTCTCAAGGAAGCTAGTCACGATGTAATACTAAGACTACCTTAGTTAAGGAAGCATAACCTTATAATTAACTAAGGAAGGAGAACGCTATCCTTTAAGCGCTGTAACTATACATTATAAGCAATGCTTACGCATTAGCAAAGTTTAATAGTAAATAAGAGAGCTATTAATAACATAGTCTTGCAAACAAGATTCAAGATCGAATCACCCTTAGCAGACGCTGGTAGGAACCACCAGGTCACAGAGCGCAAGGCAGTAGACAAGCCAATTCCTATAAAGGAAAGAGAGCAACGCACAACCTACGGAATCCTTAAACAGTTTATAGAATAGAGCTATCTATTTCGAGAAGAGGAAGGAAAAGCAAACCTACCTAAGCACTAACCTTAGGATTATAAAATTGACCTAGAAGAAGGGAAGACGCCACCCTTTAGACCACTATACGCGAAATTAGGCAAAGAACTCTAAGAAGAAAAAGAATTTATTAAGAAGAATTTGGCAAAAGGATACATACGGCTATTAAAGTTACTAGCGGCAAGCCTATTTATATTTATACCTAAGAAGAGCGGCGAATTGCGACCCTGCGTGGACTATTAAAAACTTAATAATATAACGATTAAGAACTAATACCCGTTACCAAACATTAGAGAACTACGAGACAGGCTAGCACGAGTAAAGATGTTTACCTCACTAGACCTACGCAATAGATACCACCTTATATAAATTAAGAAAGGTAAAGAATAGAAAATAGTATTTAGATCTAGATACGGACTATTTAAGTACACTATTATGCTATTTAGACTTATAAACGCACTGGCTATATTCCAGGCGCTTATTAATAATATCTTATAATACTATCTCGACATCTTTGTTGTTGCATACATGGATAACATTCTAATATACTTAGAAAACATAAACGACCACGTGGAACATGTTAAGATGGTACTTAAGGAACTTAATAAGTTATACTTATAACTTAAACCGGAAAAGTGTAAGTTCTTTTAAACAGAACTTAAATTCCTTAAACATATTATTAACACTAAAGGAATTAAGGTGAGCCTAGACAAAATTAAATATGTCAAAGACTAGCCACGACTACAATTAGCCAAGAATATCTAGGAATTCTTAAGATTCTATAGATTTAATCGACAATTTATTAAGGATTACGCAAGGATCACAATACCGCTTATAAACCCTACTAAGGACGTACCCTTTAAATAGACAATAGAATGCGAAGAAGCATTCTAGGCACTACGGCAAGCATGTATTAGTCCACCAGTACTAATGCACTTCTAAGACAATAAACCACTAAGGATCGAAACGAACGCAAGCGACTTAGCACTAGGAGCATGTGTAAAGCAAGAAAAGGATAGGCATTAGCATCTAATCGCCTACTACTCATGCAAACTCAACGACGCGGAATCACGATACAACATACACGACAAAGAACTATACGCAATTATTAGAGCATTAAAGTATTAGAGGATCTACGTATATAGTTACTTAGATCTTATAATCTTTATAGACTACAAGAATCTTTTACGATTCACGACAACTAAGGAATTAACACCACGTTAAGCGAGATGGTTAGAAACAATAGGGCAGTACAAATTTAAGATTATGTACACCCTAGGCAAGGAAAACGGACGAGTAGACGCCCTGAGCAGGCGTAGCGATCTTGTAGGAGATAAGATTAAAACCTATTCTGCTATTTTACGGCAAAATAAAGACGGATCCCTTAGACTAACAGCGGAACTTAATTAAATCCTCGTGACAACACGAGAGGTACCCGTAAAACAATAGACTAAGATTATCTAATAATACCACGACGACCCTGCGTACGGACACCTAGGAATTAAGAAAATAATAGAACTTATCCAGCGTAATTACAGCTTTAAAGGAATTAAAGAAGTAGTAACCCAGTATATCCGCAAATGCGCAGAATGCTAACGAAACAAGTACGCAACACATCTTAAGTACGGCGAGATATAAGCGATCCAGATACCAACAGCACTATGGGAAGATATCGCTATAGACTTTATAACAGGACTACCCGGATTAAAGGACCCAGCAACAGGAATAAAGTATAATTCTATATTAGTAATTATTTATTAATTTACTAAATACGTAGAACTGCTACCATGCCAGAAGACGACTATAGCTAAAGAACTCGTATTCCTTATCCTAGACCGCCTTATACGACACTATGGCATACTAAAGACAATTATTAGCAATCGAGACAAGCTCTTTACCTTAAATTACTAGACAACGCTTATGGCACTTATCGGAACAAAACGGAAGCTATTAATAGCTTATTATCCACAGACGGATGGACAAACAGAACGTACGAATTAGACGATTAAAACGTACCTACGCATCTATTGCAACAACCAGAAAAATAACTAGATTTCCCTATTACTTATGGCACAATTGGCATATAATAACAAGATATTAATAGCAACGGGATACACGCTATTCTATGTAAACTACAAAAGATATCTATATCTCTTTAATTAAACGTTTCCTACGACTATTAAAACGGAAGAAGCTATTAGTTTGGCGGAAAAAATAAAAAAGACGCACGAACAACTCTAAGAGAATCTTAAAAAAGCTTAATAGCAAGCTATTTCCTACACAAATCGAAAACGAAAAACGGCACCTTAGCTAAAGAAGGGGGATAAAGCATATTTACTTACAAAGAATCTTCGAACTTAGAAGAAGAAACACAAGAAATTAGATTATATTAAGGTCGGACCATTTTTCATTTCCAAGCAAATATCACTAGTCGACTATAGATTAGAACTACCACCAGACGCCAAGATACACCCAGTATTGCATATAGACCAATTGGAACCAGCTAACCTAGAGACACCAGTCGAAACCACCTTCTATCACTAACTAGAGGAAGAAAACGAATTCGAAGTTAAATAAATACTATAACACACGGATTAGCCACGCACATATCTTATTAAATAGAAGAGATACCTATATAGCGAGAATATATAGGAACCTAAGGAAAACTTAGTAAACTGTAAATAATTACTCTACTAATACTACAGGAATATACCTAAGAGCCGCTCGCGGTTGTAGGCAAAGTACCAGAGTAATTATCTAATAACCCTAGTGTTGACTACATTAGAGAAGAGAAGCTAATAGTGGCCGCTACGATAGGATAGTCCTCTAACGTAGCCTCTGCTTCTAACTCTCTAGTAGTATCTATTTTAGACATAAGGCATTGCGCCTTCTTCTTAGCACGCTTTTTAGCCTGCTGTAATATTTTCTTATTTCGTAAAAGTTAGATTAACACTTTTACTAACAATTTCTTATCTATATCTACCTTCTTTTTATACTTATCACGAGTCTTGTCTAACGATACCTACGATAAGTTTACGCAAGGCTTTTACGCATAAATACACTCGGAACACTTTAGATAGGCGTTAGGATTAGATAACGGCATAATAATACACTTAAAGCTAAAAAGTAAGTAATAATTACAAGAAATAGGATAGATAACACTATTATAGCGAGTTTTAATGCTAAGACGGATAGCGCGGGCTTTAGCGGAAGACATTATAGTAAAGCGCACTAAAAAGCGGGGCAACTAAACTTTATCTGTTTAGTAAGACAGGTTATATAATTTAAGGACGAATCGTTAGAGAGAGGGGATGATGTTAGGATCTGTATTTAGCATCACCAGGCTAACATTCTGAGACGGCCAAGGTCTTATGGGAGCTAATGGTGGCACAGCAATGGGCAGGTCACGTGACTGCTCGAAGCGCTTGAATCAAGCAAGTCGAGCATATGCAGAAAGCCAAGGCTGCGCTTAATATGCTCGAAGCGAGCAAGTTGAGTATATGTAGAAAGCTAAGGCTGCGCTTGACATGCTCGAAGCGAGCAAGTCGAGCATGCTAAGTATATAGGAACATGAGGATGGACTCTTCCACCTTGTGTTTAACCTGTTTATTAATCTATCGTTTGGATTCACTTAGGCTCTTGTTGATTTAATTATAACGCACCTTACTTTAATACTAACACCCCATTAATAAGCGCGAGCTATTAATACACCCTTTCCCGTTTCGACATCGCTCCTACTAGAGAACCAACCTTAACCCCATTTCGGACTAGCTACCCGTAGGGACTTAACAGACTCCTCTAGTATAGTAAGCCCCTTATAAAGCTTACTAGTAAAGGAGTAGAATTTATTTAGGGATAAAAGTAATAGCACGTATTTAACTTTTTAAAAATAGCGTTTTATATAGACCCCGCGCTAGCCTACTTTAACTATAAATAAGAATTAGTACTAAAAGTAATCGCCTTTAGCTAGTTAATAGGGAATACTGCTCTTAGTAGAATAATAATAAAATTCTACGCCTAGTGGCTTACTTCTTAGTAAAGAATAGTCTGGCAGAATATAACTACCCTATTAATAATAAAAAGATACTTATAGTTGTTAAATACGTAGATAAATAGGACTACATATATTAAGTGGTAAAGCACCTTAGAGTCTACACTAATTCTTAGAACCTTACGTATTTTGCTACTAAATAAAGGTTAGACAAATAATACGTTTAGTAGGCAGACATACTTAATTATATTAATATAACGTTTATATATAAACTAAGGTTAATAAACTCTAGGATAGACGCAATTTCTTAAAGGGACTAAGATTTACTAAAGGATAATAAAAATAATAAATTAAAGTTAAGGCACTGTATACTTTTTAAAAAGATTACTAAAAGAAATAGCTTAAAGTTTTTTATCTCCTAAATACCTACTACTATAGAGGAATCTGATTACACTAAAGTAAATACTAACCTAGTACTTACTTACTTAACACGTCCTAAACTACCTATATTAACTATTTAAGGAGGCGATAATCCTACCAAGTGACGCGAACTAGACTTTAATACTATATAATAAGAGGTAAAATATAATAAAGATAGCGCGTATAGCAAAATAAAGCCCTATGTTAAGAACAGGCTTAGGAAGTTTAAATCTAGGTAAAAGTTATTTATTAATATGTTAGAATATAGTATAGATAACCAAGGATACTTATGCTACCGGTTTAAATAATAGGTACTAAAATTAGATTTTTAATAAATAAAGCTAATAATAGCTACGCATAGTTTTCTAGCTTTAAAATACTTAGAATATAAAAATACCTATAAAATCTTTACTTAAGACTACTTCTTTTTAGGGATATCTTACTAATTAAAGCAGTATACTAAGAATTATAATATTTATAAAAGAACTAAACTATGGAGAGAAGTAAAACAGGGCCTACTAAAGCCCTTACTACTATCTAAATAAGGATAGAAGGATATTATAATAGACTTTATTATTACTTTACTTAAGAGTAATAGTTGCATGAATATTATAATAATTATTAATAATTAAAGTAAAGACTCTAAGTTTATCTGTCTTTTAAATTTTAATAGACATATAGTAATTATAGTATTTTTTAACACCAAGTAGTAGGCTACTTCTTTCCTTCTTTTATTATATTAGACCGCGGAGGACAGTTCGTAAGAAGATTTTAGACTATACATTATAAATAAGCAGGTATTAATTAAAGACTATCTATAGTAAACTACCTAGAGATAGATAAATAAATAGAACGAATAAACTCTATTCGTAATGCCTACCTCTAGGCATATAATAACTAGTAATAAGATTATTAGATTACGTAGCTTTCTATAGCTTAGATAGCTATTAAAGGGCGAGAAGCTATATTAATAAGAGTTAGCTTATTTTTCTTATCTTATAGCTAGAATATTAAACTAGCTAAGAATTTTAGGGCACGGAAATTGGCCTTTAAGCTTAAAACTAACGTAAAGGAGGCTACGAAGGTAAGAATAAAAAAGTTTAAAAAAGTTTTTAACTTTACCTAAGTAAAAATAATAATAGCCGAATAAGAATAAGAGCGTTTGGCAAACCGTTAATATAAAAATGCTCTATTCTTAAAGAAAGAAGATAAAGTATAGCTAAAGTATAAAAACTACCTTTAAAACTAATGTCTAAGCAAGAAGCTTAACTAGAAATAAGAAAAGTTTACTATAAAAAAGGTAATAAACTCTTACGTAGTAGAACTAGATATTCCGCCAAACATGCACCTAAGGTTCTATATAGATAGGCTAAATTTAGCTTTATTAAGCCCTTTTCCTAAATAAATTACTAATAACGCTTAGCCCGGAGCAATTATTATAGAAGAAGTAAAGGAGAAGTATATTATAATTTAAATATATAAAAAACGCTAGTCCTATAAAGGTAACAGAGTAGAATACCTAATATAGTAAGAAAACTACTTTTAAAGAACTTAAGAATTTTATAAAAACCTTAACTAAGTTTCTACGTTATACTATTAGGGGAAGTTCACTAAGCTATATTAAAATTATAATAAAAAACTTTTAATAGGATTCTATTAAGGCCTAAAAGAGGCTCTATAATGCATACCTTATTAAGTTAAAAAACTTAGCTAAATAAAGGTATTAAAGATAAGGGCAGGAATAACATTGTTAGAAAATAAAGTTAAGTATTAGAAAATGAAGTTAAAAAGGAATCCTAAAAAAGTAACTTAAGAAACCTTTAAAACAGCTAAAAATAATAAGGGATCTAAATAATTTCTATAATAATAAAAGATAATCCTTATAAAAGAAGGGAGCCTTAGAAGTAAACTAAAGTAAAAAAAAGAAAGGAACTAGGTAAAAAGAGTATTTTTAGCTACTAAAGAAATAATAAAACCCCTTTAAATAATATCTTGGTTTACTTCTCTGCCCTCTAATATACTATTAAGGTTAGGGAAGCTATTATCTTCCTTACTTAAGTACCTTTTAATTATAATAGCCTAAAGCTACTAGCGTAAGCCCTAGTAGACTTAAGTAGGCATATTAGCTTTCGTAAGAATATTATTTATTACCTAAGGACTATCTATTACAATACCCTTATCTACTACCACGAACTTACTAAAGAGCTACATAATATTAGCCTTAAAGATAGCTTTAGTATCTAAAAGGAACTTATAAAAGGGATCTTGTACTTTTAATAAAATACTTTAAAGTTATTTAGAATAAGTTAGACTAAAGTATACTTATTTAGTATAGCTAGTAAGCTTATAGGTAGAGTACTTTTTGTAAGATACTATCTTGCCCGCTGGCACCTACCAATAGACGCGTGTATAAGTAATATAATTAATATACTAGTGATTAATTATCGCGCGTAGTAAGATTAGGCCTTAAAAGCTAAGCTTATTAAGTTAGTAAGTGCGCACACCTAGGCTAATAAAGAACTAAAAAGGAGGTTAAAAGAGTGAAGAGGTAAGTTAGAAAGTAAAAAGAAGTTAAGAAAGCGTAAAAGAAGGTCTAAAACCTACTTTATAAGCTTTAAAAGGACTAAACTTCGTAATAAGCTAGCTAAGGAGGATTACGCTGGTGTTAAAAATAGTAATTTTATTTTTAAAAAGCTTAGTCTTAATAAGTTAGTAGCTAAATAACTGTAATAAGAATAGGGCTTTCTTTATTTTATTATAAAAATTAATAGCACGCCTTTAACGCTTAAAAGTCCTTATTATATAGCTATTACGCAAAGGGCTAGCTAGCTTATTTAAATAAAAAAAGAAATTAGATTATAAAGTTAAAGAAGACTAGGCGAAAAGGGAGGCGTTATAGCGTATAAAGTTAAAATAAAAAAAGAGAGAGTATAAAAAAGTAAGGTTTAGAAGCTAGGGAAAGAGTAATTTTATATATATTATAATAAGTAAACGAACTAGCGCGAATACACTACTATAGTAACTACTTATAGTAAGAATATAAAATTAGACACGCGAGAATAGAACTAGTAAGCAATTTATAATAGTAAAAGGATTATAAGTAGATAATAAAATAACCGCGAAGCTATATAGTAAGATAAGGTATAGAAACTTTTCTTTACCTCTAATAGAGGAAAAGGAGATATATAATAGACTACGCCTAGTTATTACTTTAGATCTTTAAACCTTAGTTATACGAACCCTAGATATATAAGTTTAATGTCTAAAGCTTAACTTAAGACTCTTTATTAAATTTATAAGTATTCTTCTAGCACCTTTGGCTCCTTTAGTACCCAGCCGCTTACAATATACGTAATATAGTTACGTATTAGATTCTTTGCTTAACGCCTATACGCCTTCTTTAATAGTAAGAAACACCCTATATCTAGTAACTACAGGAAGTGTGACAAATATAGAGGTATATAAAGAGTAATAATCTAATTATCTTTATAGTATTACTAGAATTTAAGCGAGTTATAGCTTTCGTAGCTATTAATAATAAGTAGCTAATATCTACGAATAATACACTCTTTTATATACATGTTAAAGTATTTTAGCTACTATAGACTAAGCTTATTTATTATTTAGCTATTTTTAGAGACTATAAAAATTTAGTCGCAAGATAGAGCTTTTCCTAGTACTAGATAAAGAGGTGGTGCTTACTCTAGAAGATAGTAAAAGGTAGAATTACTTAGCCTATTATATTAACGCCCTAAATAACTATAGTCTACTTTTAATTACCTTACTATACGCTTTTTAGCCTTTCTTAACGCTTAGAGCTTATAATAACTACTTTTATTAATATTATGTCTATTATAAAGCTAGTCTTATTAAAGTTATAGGTATCTTTATTTAGAATACTATACTTAGCTTTAGTATTCTCTATAAGCGAGAACTAGACTTATATAACCTTAGGATTCTTATAAAGGGCTCTCTTATAGCTATATTTTTAATTAAACTTAATTTAAAGCTCTAACTAGTGCTTTATAAAGTTTATAGCCTAGTTTTAACTAATAGGCTTATAGCGCTACTTAGCTAGTAAAAGTTTTGCTATATCTTTTATAATAATAAGCTAAGGTAGAAATCCTCGCACGTCTAGGTTAAGTATATACTAGATAATCACTTACTCCTTTATTAATAGGAGATGTATAAAATTAAGTATATAATTAGGTTAAAAGGTTACTTTAGCGCGTATTTATCTTAGTATACTTTTAGTAACACTATAAACTACTATAGTATATAAAATTAAGAGTAGCGCGTTTCCTTTAATAGCTTAAAATATAAGCTATAATTAGGCCTTTTTTAATTCTAGTAGCTAGTTAGATAGTTAAGATATCGCGTTATACTATAGGTAATAGTACGTTTTAATTGAGCCTTGGCATTTCCGGTCACTCGCTTGTGGAGTACGTTATAGCTATTATATAAGTTATATATAGTAGGTATTGTAAAATTATTATAAATAATTATAAGTAAGTAGTACCCTTAGCAAGTGTAAACTAGGCTTATAATTATAATGTTAAAAAGAGTATTAACGTGGTTCACCACCGAGCGGGCCAACCCCACCAAGCGGGCCAACTTTGCTAAATGCAGCCCACCTCTAGCTTATACCACAATGCCATCACAACATAACGCGCAACAATCTTATACTAAAAGCGCACTATAGCTTACTATTTAAGCTATAATTAAAGATCGCGATAAAAGTAAAAGACGCGTTATTATAGCTTTTAGCGTACCTTAAATAATAGTATAATAATAATGCTAAAGAGCCCTCTCTCGACGCGATCGCGAGCCTAACTTAAAGAAGCTAACTAAGCTAGAGGAGGAGGCTCTAGTCTAACGTATACTTAAGCTTAACCAGCGAGGAATAGGTGCAACAAGGGATATAGTCTAAGATATAGCTAATAATCTACTTGCTAAGCGCAGTAGATAGCCTATTAGTAAGCACTAAATAGACAGGCTTAAGACGCGTACGCTAGAAATTAAGCTTTAAAGGAGCTATCTATATAATTATTAGTAAGCCCTAAATAAAGATCCACGTATTATAACGCCCTAGTTCGAGCTAGTTACTAATACTAAGGCTAAGTACGGTATCGCTAATAACGACACGTACAACTTCGACGAGACAGGCTTTATAATAAGGGTAATATAGGGTTAGATAGTCTTTACAGGCTCTAAGAAGCGAAGCAACCTAAAAAAGATTTAACTTAGTAACTATAAGTAGGTTACTAATATCTAAGGTGTTAGCGCTAAAGGCTAGGCTCTACTACCCTTTCTTATCTTTCTTAGTAAGGTTCTAATTACGTCCTAGTTCTACAATCTACCCCGAGACTAGGTTATTAAAGTTAGTCTTAATAGCTAGACGTTAAATAGGCTTAGCCTTGCCTAGCTAAGGCACTTTAATACCTATACTAAGGCGCGTAGTTTAGGTGCACACTGGCTACTAATTATAAATAGTTATAAGAGCCACTACTCACACGAATTCTATAAATACTATAAGGAACAGAAGATTATTATTCTCTATATACCTTCACACTTATTATACCTCTTGCAGCCACTTAATATGGGTTATTTTTTGCCTTTAAAGCGGGCGTATAGTAATAAGATTAGTAGCTTAGCATGGTATGGCACTAAGCAGATTAAGAAGAAGGCCTTTCTACTAGCCTTTAAAATAGCTTTTAAAAAAGTAATAATAAAGGTGAATATCTGCGCAGGCTTTAGAGGCGCTGGATTAGTCCTACATAACCTAGAGGCGGTGTTATTAAGACTTAATATGGTTCTTTATACGCTAACTCCACCTAACGCAGAGGACACCCTATAGGAATTAAAAATACTAAGTAACCTCCGTAAGATAGAGGCTTAGTTAACGCTAGTTTGTAAGCGTGTATAGAAGTATAGAGATTTACTAGTTTCTCCGCTTTTTAGAGCTGTTAAGCAGCTTAATAAAGGTGTTATATTAATAAGGCACGAAATAGTATTAATATAATAAAAAATAGTAGGGCTTCGTAAGATAGTAGAGATTGTAATAGAGGTAAAAAGTTAAAAGAGGAAGTATATTTAGGCAGCTAAAACACTTATAGTAAAAGAGGTAGTTAATTTAATAGCTAAAAAGGATAGTAGTAGGCAAAAGGAGGGTGAAGAGTCTGTAAAGAGGGTGTGTGGGCAGAGGCGCTACGGACGTTACGGCGAAGCTGGCCACAACGCTCGCACCTGCGCAGTAGAAATTATAGATGCATCTAATAGTAATAAGTCTGAATAGTATTTCTATGTTCTGCGAATTATAGTAAATTATAGTAGTGTTGTAGGAGGCGCTTTGCAATAGACTAACTTTTAAAAAGTGGCCCGCTCGGTGGGGTTGGCCCGCTCGGTGGTGAACCACGTTAAGGTAATTATTATTAATTAAGTAATTACTCTATCCCCCGCATGGCCAACATCGCCCTGGCACGGGCCACCATTTGAGGGCCAATCGGATGAATTGCTCCGACCCGGCAGAACACCAAGAATTATGCCTCTATAGGGTAACTTCGCATAGATTTTGCATCTCTAAGGGCTTTAAGATAGGTTTACATAATAGTTAAGCTTACTTTTATGTCCGTTAACCTAATTGTTTAATGCCGGCGGAGGTACTCTGCCTAGCACTTAGCATTAACTTCTAGCCTACGCAAAGGCAGCTAGCAAAGCGTATAGCTATAATAAGTACGCGGTGGGCGTTAAGAGCTATAAGATAACCTTATATTACCTGTAACTTATGCTAGAGGTGTCTAGGATTAGAGCTTCTTATTAGTTGTACGTCTAGCTACTGCGTAATTAACACAGCTTTTGCCCTTCGCAAATAGCTTTGTAGATATGTGTAAGCTGCCAAAGTTGCCCTCTCCGCTGGCGAGTACGTTGTCAGGTCGCTTACGCTTGTTTGAGTCTCGAGTAGGGCGGCTACCTTGCTTAAAGAGCTGTTTAATGAGCTTGTATAGGAACTTCTTGTGGCTGGAGCGTTTGGCGGAGTCGCGAGAGGAGTACGAGGAGAGCCTGTAGTAATTATTAAACGTTAGATCTAGTAGAAAGTACTAGAGCGGGCGCTAGGTACGCTAGCGGACCTGCTAAATAGAGTAGTAGCTTTTTATTTAGTTAAAGCGATTAACCTCGCTCGTATAGTAATTATAGTTGTCTATTATCTAAGAGATATTTAGTAACTTAAGAGGCTTACTGCTAAAGGCTTTCTTAAAGAATTTCTTATTATTTGGAGCTATCTTAGAGCGTTAGCGGAGCTTTATAATAACCTAAGTTGCTTGTGGCGACTATCGTCAGCGGAGTATTAGCATGGTGTTGAGGGCAAAGTACTTACGCTTAGCGATAGTACTAGCAAAAAGAACGACCTGGTTGTTTCTCTAAGCTGCCTAAAGCACCTACTAACTCTGCGAGAGCGCCTAGTAAGTATCTCCCTACTCTAGCTTACGCGTATAGTGTGTTTTAAGTTTTATTAGGTTACTATTAAAGCACTTCTTTAAGAGCTTTACCTGCGTGCGAGTGCTAATAGCTAGCGCCTCTACTTATAATTCTACCTCTACTATTGCCTTAAAAATCTTTTTTATTATTATCTTTATTATGCGGACTGTCCTAGCGCAGCCTACGCCTTTAAATCTAAAATATTTAAGTATAGGGATAGTGTTAAAGAGATTGTTGTCCTACACAATGTGGAGATTTGGCGGAAAGAGGCGCTGGCCAGCAGCGTTTACAGCGAGTACAAGAGTAATAGGAACTAACTCTATAAGAGTAAAAGCTAGCGCGTTAGTAAGTAAGTTAAGTAAGTTAATAGGTCCTCGCCCTCTAGCATAAAATAACTAGTTTAGAATTACTCTATTATTAGCTAAGCACTAGATATTAAAGCCTTTAGGCGTAGGCTTTATTTTTATTATTATAACCTTGCTTGCGCGGCCTGTAAATCTCGTAATTACCTTATTAACGTAGAGGTATACACTAGGCGCCTAGTACTTAAAGCTACGCTTACGGAGCGTCTTTAAGAGATCCCACACTCGGCTAAAGGGAGACTTAAAGCTCTAGTTAACCTCTATATAGTATAAGTAGCGATTAAGCTGCTGCTATCTCTCCTTTAACATGTAGCAATTAATCTCATGCCGAGGCGCTGTCCTATAAAGCTTCTACTAGTATTTAACAAGCAAGGGCTCCCGGTAGACGCCTATATAAATAATAATGGCGAAGTACGTATATAGCTCGCTTAGAGAGGTGAGTTTCTATTAACGGCGGTTAGGCGTTGAGGGCGCGTTAGCCTAAAGCTTTTTAGCATGCTAATTTGTATAGTATGTCACGAGTCGTAGGTCGAGGGCCCTCGACGGCCCTTGTCCGCTCTAGACCGGCGCTATCCGGGCCTTCCGCCTATCTACTTCCCTCGCCGCAGCCCTTCTCTTCCCTCTCTAAGGGATCGCCTTAGTACTGTGGATAGACTGAGTCGCCCGTAGTTAGGGCGCTTTTTACAATAGTATGCAATCTGATCGACGACGCCTGTATTAAAAAACAAGTTAAATAAAGCGATAGGAGAGTTAAAATCTATATAGTTAGGTAAGAGAGCGCGTCTAAAGGTATATAGATTATTAATTTTAAGTAGTTGCTATAAGGGTGGCGGCTAAGTAGGCAAATTAGGCAAATCTCCTGCCTTTAGGCTATACTTTATATATTTTACGAAGTCGGCATCGTTGCTTAATAGCGCTATACGATTAGGCATAGTTGCATATATAAAAGCTTTTAAAAAAGGCGTGTTTTGGCTGGCAAACAAAAATTGCCTACATAACGACAAACATTTAGTGTTTTAATGTATTTGCATCTAATTGGCTAATAAGATGTGGCCCGTGCCAGGGCGATGTTGGCCATGCGGGGGATAGAGCTATACTGTGGATCACGTGCAAGGGCGCACGTATCCCCCGCACTGTCAAAATCTGCCACAAACGACGCGCCAATCAGCGTCTAGTCGATCTTAACACCAAATTTGAATTGTGATGACGGCAATTTTTGTTTTACAGCCAAAATCGACCTCTTTTAAAATTGCTAGCATATGTAAACATGCCAAATCCTGCGTCTGTCGTTAGCAACGATCCTGACTTCGTAAAATACACAAAATACTTATAAAAACGAGGTGTTTTACCTGACTTACCGTCCACGCCGCCACCGCAATGGAGACCTCTCGAAATCAACAACCCACGTACTTTTAGAGTCGCTGATTTACCTGAGGGTACTGACAGAGGCTCTCCAATTGCCCTCTTTGACTTGTTTTTCGACGCCAAGGTCATGGAGCAGATCGCACACTTTACCAACGATCGCGCTGCTCATGCGCACCCTCAGCTGCCCTCCGCGAGAGGCTGGAAACCTACGTCGCCAGGAGAGCTGTATACGTACTTTGCAATTGTCGTATATATGGCCGTCCACAGAGAGCTGTTGCTGGCAGAATATTGGAGTCGCGGTCACAAAAACGCGCCTACTCACAAGCTCAACGACTTCATGGGCTGTACGCGCTGGCACCAGCTAGATCGCTACCTGTACACTGCGGAAGTTAGTCAGACTTTTCAGTCACCTTTTGGCA
>ML976729.1:0-19321 GCA_010015655.1 Bimuria novae-zelandiae CBS 107.79
CTTGCGCCCGCGCTTTGGCTTGTTTGCCGAAGCTTGCTCCTTCGCCGCACGCTTTGCTCTGGCCTCATCAAGGTCTTCAAAACTCATCACCTTAGCCTTGCCTAGAACTACTGACCTTGCCGAGCGGCGGGCTTTGGCTTCGCGATTAATTTGAAGAAGGAACTGATTGCGATCTTTGAGGAGGGCTTGTTCGGCGAACGATACTTTAGCGGCACTTGCCATTTTCTGTATACATTTCTGGAGACGATCTTTGCTCGTCCTATCCAGCACATCGGTGTCTTTTATGATTATATCGTGCAACGACGTAAGCGCTTCTGTCGTCACTGGGGTTACTGGCGTAACAGGTGTATGGATTGCTTCATCTAACAAACCAGTGCTCGCAACCTCAGCTCCTTGGGTGATCACTTCAGCTGGAGGTTTGGGAACGTCTTTAAGCACTCGTTCTGGGTTAAAAGGGAACAATCCGGTCGCAGACCATCCAGCTCTAATGTTCCTTTGGGTCAGCGCGCGATCTCTTGCAGGGCTGTAAAGATAAGTGAAGTGCTCTTTGCCGACAATGTCTACGCCTCCTAGGTTCGGTCGCTCGACTTGTTCCCGGTACGCTGTCTTCAAGGGCGCGAAAGGCCCAACGTCGCATGGCTGTAGCTTATGAGAGGTGTGAGAAGGCAGACGACACAAGATAATGTTGTTAGCAAAGCAGAACTCCAAAATCTCAAGCGTTTCGTGCGTTCCAAAGCCATCGCATATCAGCACTCGTGGTTTTCCATTCGCTCTCTCACGCGTCTGGGGCCCAAACACGCGCGTCAACCATTCCAAGCTGATCTTAGAGTCGTTGTACCCATTCTCAGAGTGTGCATAGTGCCATCCAGGAGTCTTGTATGTGGTCCAGGTACTTCGATGGGTCGAAGCTGGCCAGATAATAAGTGGTAGTAGCGCTCTACCATCAGCACTTATGCACTCAATGGAGTTGAAACGCTGAACTGAGAATAAGTGTTATGATTCTTTCTATGAGGAGATATACAACTACTTTATAGTCGTAGTAGCTCCTATTCCTGCCTAGCGCCACTGACTGCCTGCCAGGCAGTCTCCTCGGTGGCGCACCTGCCTACCAGGCAACTAGCTCAACAACACGTGATCATGGGATTCAACTAATGGCAGTTACCATAGTGCGCTTAACACCCGCACCTCTATTACCTTGCCAATCGTCCTTACCAACTAGCACCTTCGCTGATCCAAGCATGCTCAGCATAACCCCGGTCTCGTCCATGTTATATGTGTTTTCTGGCAGTATACATGGATCCTGCAACACCTGTCCGATTATGTCGAACCACTCTACTATCTTCTCGCGTATGTTGTTTCCATGACGTTTCCAATCTATCGATCTGACCCTTCTCGCCTGGAGCTCGGGGTGACGCTTCTCAAAAGCTCGTGGCCAGTTTTTACCTGGACGCTTGATCGAATTGTTCTTCGTAGACCGCTGACGGGCTATGCTGAATGCTAGCGAGCGAAGGTACTTGATACGCACGGGTTGTCCGAGACTAGACATTAGCAGCAAGAACTTCACAAGTGCCTTCTCCTCTTCTCGAGTCAGGTACTGCTGACTCTGAGCCTGCTCTTCTCGCGAGCGTCGTTCAAGCCTGCGGTGAATCAGGGTTGAGATAGGAACGTTGCCGTACTCTGATCGAGCAGCAAATGTGTCACGCACACCCTCAGGCAGACATTGCGCGAGCGCCTGGCTGGCTGGGTCCATGTTCGTGGTTGTGGTGATTGAATGAGACCTCGAGCGAGAAGGCAACAGGATCCACGTCCAGTCTGCTTCTAAGAATAGCTAGCAAATGACTCCGTGCTTAGAAGCTTCTAGAATCCTGCGCCACAGCTTCAGCTCTTTTAGCATAGTGCAGCTGTACATCATAGGCCGCTAAGCGTTTGCAATCCTGCTATGTCAGCATTCCAAGTCCTCTCGCTAAACGCGAAGGACTGGCACACCGAGCCGGACAAACTCGGAGTGCCCCTAGACAGAGGCTGCACGTCTTTATAGGATAGCTATAGCTTCTTTAGTTCACTTTAAACTGTATAGGGCCTCCGAATGAACAAGCTATGCTTTTATAAGAGGTAGACTAGGGGTCTGTTGTCGTTGCAGCTTTAAAACTTATTACAAAAGACTTATTTACGCACCTAAGGTTATTGTAATTTTGCTATTTAAGGCTTGCAATAGATATAGGTGGATTTAAGGGATATATAGTGATTTACTTAAATCTAACAGTCTTTGTAGCTTGGGCATAACGTGCTTAAACAATATTAGTAGTTCTACGCGGAGGGATGTTCGACCAACAGGGATAGACATTAGTAAACTATGGATCGAAAGGGTGTTGTACTTGCTGTGCGACGTCAACCGATAAAAGTGTAAGTTTAGTACTATATAGTACCTGTGTAAAGACTAGACTGATTTTGAGGCTAATAAACTAAGTTAGAGGCAACTATTTTACACTGGCCACCAAAAAAAAAGTTGTGGCTATATTCTATCTTACTTCCAGTATTTAAACACTAGAACTAGACTTGGGCTTTAATGTAGCGGTAATATGAAGTTGCTATATTTCTCTGTCCTTATCCCGTTCTCTAGCGGTGCCAATGAGAATATCTCCACTATCAAAATAAATAACACGGTAAACAATCCCTACGGAACAGGTGCGACAGGATCGCATGCTCTTCTTATTTCTCCAACCAACCTACCGCTTTGTTTAACGTTACCAATATGGGAGAATGGGACGAATGTCACACGAAATTTAACCCGGCCGATAGAGACATATGTGCCTTCTTCCGTTGGATGGAGCCTAACGAACTATGCTGATATCATATCGCGGTGGAAAGTCTTGGTTCTTTTTGTCGCGTCTTTCGGTATGATCGCGCCGTGCTAGGATATCCGCACAACAGGCTTGACATTGCATGATATCATTACTGTAGCGGACTTTCAGGAGTAAATATCGTCAGGATGACTGTCTGCCGGGCTTGGATACCTTAGCGGAGAAATATGAGGGGTCCCTAACTTCAAATAATTTGGTCATATTTATTAACTTATGCTTTGTTCTTTCTCTTCCATCTGATGAGGTTGCGTGAGGTTTTGTGCAACGAAATAGTGCATTATAATACAGATTTTACAACTGCTTGTTTGTGATGCTTTAGGTCAGAGCACAGAGAGGTGGCAGCACCAGAGAGGTGGCAGCACCCTAGAGGTGGCAGCATCCTAGAGGTGGCAGCATCCTAGAGGTGGCAGCACCAGAGAGGTGGCAGCACCATAGAGGTGGCAGCACCCTAGAGGTGGCAGCACCCTAGAGGTGGCAGCACCAGAGGGGTGGCAGCACCAGAGGGGTGGCAGGCACCAGAGGGGTGGTAGCACCCTAGAGGTGGCAGTACCAGAGGGGTGGTAGCACCCTAGAGGTGGCAGCACCCTAGGAGGTGGCAGCACCCCTAGAGGTGGCAGCACCCTAGGGGTGGCAGCACCAGAAGGGTGTAGCTATAGTGGCGAAAAACTCTAAAGATACTTCATTTGATCGGGTCCTCATTCTCGGCTCTGGGACAAAGAGGATCACGTGACTGGGCTAGGCAGCATCTTTTAGTTATAAACTTATAACTTAATTAGTTAATTACTTGTGCCACCAAAAGATTGGCACGCGCAGAGTCACGTTGGTAGCTATTTCTCAGGAGAACAACAAGTAAGAGGCTACTGCGCTCTACATCGCTAGCTTACTATAGTTGGCTTGCTATTCTGGATTATCTAGATCGTTTTGCACGTCGAGGATCTTATCGGGCTAACAGGTTGACTAACTTTGTCGAAGTCCTGGAATTCGGTCATGCTTGGAGATGTAGCCATGCTGCAATATCCCACGCCTTCTTGAAGATCGAGTTGTCCAAAGTCCTCCATTCCGTGTGCATTCTCGGCGAATCCTCTACTTGGCTGCCATTGTCTTGATCCAGGTATCGTGCAATCTTGCAGCCAACGTTGAATGGACTGCACCGCTTCTTGCATAGACGTGGTGATGACATCTAAAAGCTTCTGTACTTGAACGTAGGGTCGCCAGATCTGCGGGATCTCGAACTTCTCTAGACTTCTGGTCACCTCGTCGAGACTGGGATTGCTTATCAGCATCCAAATTGCCCTACCCCAAAGCTTTTGTAGCAGCTCAAGGTCACCCCTCCCGTAACTGGTGTTTGCTGAGACGTGCTGGGCACATTCCACCAAACGAGTCGCCACTTTAGCACGAGTGCTCGATATCTGCTTCATGATCCACGCTGTGAAGTATCAGCACAGACGCTCAGAAGAGGAGGCTTCCTACCTAGGAGTAAGGCGGAATATTGGTCCCCATTACGGACCCCCTCATCGTAGTTGCCGACGTATTGGAATAGACTGAGGAGCGCCCTCTGAAGCTCGCTTGGGCCTAAAGCTTTCGCTACGCATAGGAGCCTTTGGAGGTCACCCGACAACAAATCCACAACATGCGGCTTAACTGTACGGATGGTAAAGCAGGTCTGCACTAAACCGTAAACGCGAGATTGCGGCGATATGTTGTACCTTTGGATGACGTCTGCAAGCTTTGCGAGAATCTCCATGGAAACGTTTATTTGGGGGACAAAAATTCCGTGAGCTACCTGAAGCAGCGGGTAGAATGCTACCGGATCTTCATACAGCTTAAACATGTACGTTTTTCCAGGTTGACGGCCAAATGCCTGCGCAAACATCGGAGACAGGTTGGATAATACAGAAGAAGAAACGCGGAAGACATGGTCTTCTATCAGAATTTGAGCATCCCCATTCCTATCAATCTCGTACTGTCTAAGGTGAAGCATGACGACGGTGTGATAACTAGAAGGAGAGCGATGCGTCTTAAGTATGTGAAAATTTTGTAAGTTTGAGGATGGCGCTTCCGGGGCAGCCCACAGCTTCCTACGGCGCTTCGGGCTGGTCCCGTAGCCATCCGGGCTAGCGGGATTGGCTTGGAGCAATCTAACTTCCAGAAAGTCGAACCCTGTATTTTGTTGAGCGTAATGGCAGGCTGAGCAGATGCTGAGAGGCATATTCCGGTAGGTAACTATGGGGTTTCATTCGAGACGTGCAACGCACGGTAGTGGTGGCCGGCATGCTACTCACTGCATAACACGCCGCAGGCTCATGTAACCGTCGTGATCGCTGAGGCTCACGACTTTCCTAACCCTATATCTCCCACGTTGTTCGCACAGCTTTGCATGAAAGAAGGAGGTCTTTGGTCTTTTTTGGTTGCTGGTTTCAGGGATCGCAGAGCCAAGACATCTTCGCCAGATCCCCACAGCACTTGGCTGCTTTGCAACGATCCAAAAGTCCATTTTGGTGTCCGAGTGCTTCGGACGCAGTAGGTAGTAAAGTTTATGATTGCTGCACTTGTCCATCCCTGGTTTACCATGTGCAATTCGAGCAATTGGGCAGTATTGTTTTCCTGGCTGATACTGTCACGGTTTATGGCTCTTACTCTACAAGATAGTTGCTCCTACCTTGACATGGTTGCGACTTACCTTCTTTCTGTCTAGGACTAGCGTTGTTTGTGCCTGCGCACCTATATCTTCTGTAGCTCCTAGATAGTACAACCTCAGTTCAATCCTTCAATTTTCCTGCGTACTGTCCAGCTCTGCTTACCGCGACAGTTATGAGCCCGGCTTGCACCTTGGATTGTTCTCACCTGCTGCTGTAACGTCACTCAACACACGAGCTGCACGTTGCTATACCGCGTTCTTTACAACGCACCTGTTACCGCGTTCTCACAACGCACATACTAGGATCTCTGCCTAGATCCATCAATACAGTCGACTATAGCCTCTACAATGGCTACTGAGTCCGACCCCGCAGTGACGCGTGTCACTATCATACTGAACACACCAGACGACTGGTTTACCTGGTTGTTCATTCGCCGAGACGTTGCCAACCGCCACGGTCTCTAGCAGTACATTAACCCTAACGTAGCGAAGGAGAATCTCCCTGAGCTATAGGAGCCTCTTGAGCCTTAACTTACTAATTACAAGCTTGAAGCTACCAGGCTCTCTCACTTATCCGCTAACGATCGAGATTCCTATTAATGGGAATACGATTGATGGGAACGCCGCCGTACCGAGTATCGCACTTAAATAAAGGCACTGGCTAACCTAAACATAGATATTAGCAAGATAATTGCTGCACGTCACATACACCTGATCAAGGATCACGATACCCCGTACGACCGACTGGTCACACTTAAAAAGTTCTTTTGTCCTACAGACGCGACACGCCGTCGCGAGCTAGCCGACAAATATAACACCCTTAAGACTGCGCCACGAGCTGCGAAGAAGATCGAGCAATGGCTATCAGACTAGGTATACATCACAGCTCAGGGCAAGGCTGTCAGCTTGCCTGAGACTGACGGCAATCGACCACAGGAGGACTTCCTCATTGCCTGCAAGGCAATCGATCAGGAATACGCCACTTCCTGCCTGCGCGAGATCTTCAAGCATGAAGCGCGAGGCACCACTACCGAGATCTCATCTCTAGAGACGTACGTCGCCGAGATGACTACATATCTACGCCGCACCAAGCCACACTCAACAGGCCTGGCGGTAACCGCTGCCGAGCTTGGAGTCGCAAAGCAAGTTGATTCACAGACTATAAAGGGTAATCGCGGTGGCAGCCGTGACCGAGACAAGCCACCCAGAAACTGTGTCTGTGGAAAGAAGCATTGGTACACTGACTGCTTTATTCTTAACCCACGCAACCTACAACGTCCGAAGGACTATTAGCCTGTAGCTAAGGCTGTACGTAAGATTGAGGAAGCGCGAAAGGACTCTAAGATTAATACACGCATTGAGACTGCTCTCAAGAAGTGGACAGCCTAACAACCTTAGAACACAGGATCACTGCGAGTTGATAATGGCAATCCTCCTGCTGAGAACAGCAACACGTTTGTGGTGATTGCTGGCCCATTACACATAAGCCTCGATCAAGTCGATTCTCTCGAGCCCGATTCTCTTGAGCCCGATTCTCTCGATCCCAAATCTCTTGAATCTCTCGAAGAACAATCGAACAACAATTCAAAAACAATCACATTAGACAACAACGCTGAGCCTAACGGAGAGCTCACAGTGATGGTTGGAGACGACGCTGATAAGGCTGAGCTCCTTAACCGATGGATCGTCGATCCAGGGTCAAACACCCACGTTATTAATACAGAGTCATGGCATGGCTGGAAGAGGATGAACGACAATCCGCAACGTCGCTATGTTCACGCTGGCAATAGCCGAATCTTAATCACGGCTTGGGGCACGATGGAACTCGTCGCTCAAACACTACACGGGACATAAACGCTGGAGTTGACGCATGTCGCATATGTTGAAGGCTTTCTTACAAGCTTGTTGGGACTTGCTCGCTGTCGTACAGAGTCTATCCACTTTGACTCTGGCCGCGATGTCCTGTACATGTATTAACCATTAAACGTTATCGCCCAACTCGAGTACAATGGAGGCCACTGGCTGATGGATGCTGAACCGTCACATCGACCGCCGCTATCGCTTCTACGCTCACTATTGAGTACGTTTGGGGCATTATACCGCCCGTCGTACGCGCCAAAGCCTACCAATATTATTGATTGGCGTGCTGCTCATCATATCTGGGCCCATCTAGGCCAGAAAGCAGTTGACCATCTTGAATTAAACGTTAAAGGTGTTCAATTGACTGGAGAACACATGGACTGTCGATGTCAGACATGTATTGAGACTCGAATGACTCACATCATCTCAAGGCGCCCGGCCGAGAGCCGCGCACAAAAACCGTTCTATCGAATCGCGATGGACCTGATCTACATCATCCCTGTGGGAGAGGAGTGTATCGACGGCAGCAAGTACGCCCTGCACTCTATGGACGAATACTCAAAGTGGCATGAGATCACCACATCACGACGCAAGGATAAGTCAACACTTACACGTTGGTTCATGTCCTTGATCCGCAAAATCCAGCGTGTGTACAACGCTGACGTAGTCGCCATTCGGTGCGACAATGAGAGAGGATTTGGAAATGACCTTATCGACACAACAGAAGAGCTAGGTATGCTGTATGAGCCAGCACCTGCTGGAACAAAGGAACCAAATGGACTCATCGAACGTGCTGGCGGAGTACTCACGCAGCGAGCTCGCGCTATGCGCATACACGCCAACCTGCCAAAGAACCTATCACATGAGATGTATCGCACTGCCGCGTACATCCTCAACCGCACGCCCACAGAAGCACTAGGCTGGAAAACGCCGTACGAGGTCGTATGGGGACGAAAGCCACTCGTCGCTCATATGAGGCCTATTGGCTGTCGCGCCTACGTCTACAATCGCGATCTGAGAGCTGCCGACAAGCTTGAATCACGCACTCTGATTGGCCACCTCGTTGGCTACTAAGGCACTAATATCTTCCGCATCTGGCTGCCTACAAAAGACACTATTATCGTCACCCGCGACGTCGTATTCGAGCCTACACTTTTCTTTGATGGGATGGATGGGTATGCGTCAGGATCAGTGCTCGAAGAGGTGATCGAACTACTCGAATATCTAGAAGAACATCAACATGATGATGTTGGTATCGAAGATCTGTTGACTGCTCGTCAACGTCGCCACCCAGCAGAGACACCTACGACCTCAGCTTCGAGAGCTGCAGGCTCCCAGGTGGGGGGTGAACAGATAGACGACGCATTCGAATCGACATAGCAACAGCAACAGCTGCCTACTCCAAGACCTATAATGTCTACTGCCACAAGCAATCACACTCCTGAGAGTGATGAAGTACCTGAGGGCTATCGCTAACGCGGCGAGAGAGCTCCACGAGACGTTAACCTAGACCCAACTGACACGAGCTTGATTATCACTGGCAAACGCAATCGAAAGCAGAAAGATCTAAATAACTTTGTAATTCACACATACGCAACAGCGCTGGGAGCTACACCTCTTGTTAACTATCTCTATGCATTTTCGACCGAGATTCGCTCTATACCTACTATAGATGAGATACCGAGAATCTATCAATCGCAGCTGCCACCTCTGCCGAAGGCAATAAAGCAGCTTGAAACACACACATTTGGCAATCAATTTCGACGCGCTATGGAGGTTGAGTGGCAAGCTCTACGCGCTAAAGGAGTCTTTGAGAAGACCACAAAAACAAAGGCCACTGTAGACGCTGAGGTGCTACCACTGATGTGGGTATTCACGTACAAAATCGACGAAGATGGATACCTCTCACGGTTCAAGGCTCGACTCGTTGTTCGAGGAGATCTTCAAGCTCCACTCAACGACACATACGCTGCTACACTCGCAATTCGCAACTTTCGCGCTCTTATTGCAATCGCCAATTACTTTGGTCTAGAGCTAAAGCAGTACGATGTCCCTACTGCCTTCCTGAACGCTGAGATCGATCGAAAACTGTACGCTGAAACACCTGAGGCGTTCCGCCATACTGCAGGCGAGATCATGCTGGTACTCCGCGCCCTGTACGGCCTGAAGGAGTCACCAATCCTATGGTACAACAAACTACGTCGACAACTTGTTAAGCTGGGTCTGAAGCCAGTTGAAGGCTTTCCTTGCTTGTACACGAGCCGCTGGCTCATCCTATTCGTCTATGTTGACGACATTGTCATGGCATATCATTAGTCTAATGCCTATCACCACAGGTCTTTTGAGAAGGATCTGGTGGACCTATACAACATCAAAGCTATGGGAGACCTTACCTGGTTTCTCGGAATCCGCATCATACGCGATCGAGCCCTGCACAAGACGTGGCTAGTCCAGGACGCGTTCATCGACAAGGTATGCGCTCGATTCAGCATCGAAGCTGTGGGCAAGGCTCTAGACATTCTACTAGCGGAGAACTGGCTGCCATAGTCTACTGAGGAACCTGATTCATCGCGAACAAAGCTCTATTAGCAACTAGTTGGCTCTCTCGCATATATCGCTGTCTGGGGTAGACCTGACGTCGCTCGAACGCACGTTGTGTTCGCTTGCCATCTCACCAACCCAGGACAGTCTCACGTCTCGAAGATACGCCAGACCTGGCGATACCTGCTCAGCACGAAGGCTCTCGCACTTGAGGCCTCTTCCAGCGCGCAGGACATGGCTGAGTATCTATCTGACGATCCAACATATCGCGATCCTCTCTTCTTTGGATCTTCTGACGCCTCATACGCTGACGAGCCTGAGACTCGCCGAAGCTCTCAAGGCTATGCTTTCAAGTTCGGAGGACTGATGATTGACTGGAAGTCAACAGTACAACGCACAGTTACAAAATCAACTACAGAATCTGAATTACTGGCTCTATTACTTGCTGGCTCGCAGATGGAAGAATGGATGCGATTCTTCTCTGGTATTGACCTTACTCTCGACTGTACACCTACTATCTGGTGTGACAATCAGCAGACCGTTGGTATTGTTACTAAATAGTAAGACAAGCTTCATACAAAGGTCAAACATGTCGACATCCACTAGCTCTGGATTCGACAGGAAGTCGAAGCCTCTCGTATTAACGTCAAATGGGTCCCCACCGACCATATGCCTGCTGATGGACTTACAAAGATTCTACCTAAACAGAAGTTTGCAGACTTCGTCCGCCAAATTAGCCTTGTTGATGTTACCGAGCGTCTGAAGGGCCTGCGTCAAACTAATGGCAACAATCTTAATAGTATCTATATACACTGATACTGATTAGCTGTTATTGACTCCCTGCCTGGGCGTCCACGCCAGCTGGGGGGTGTGTCACGGTTTATGGCTCTTACTCTACAAGATAGTTGCTCCTACCTTGACATGGTTGCGACTTACCTTCTTTCTGTCTAGGACTAGCGTTGTTTGTGCCTGCGCACCTATATCTTCTGTAGCTCCTAGATAGTACAACCTCAGTTCAATCCTTCAATTTTCCTGCGTACTGTCCAGCTCTGCTTACCGCGACAGATACTCTTCCTGGGAGAGATGAGCAGGCGTACCGAGATACTGCACAAGTAGCATACCCAAAGACCCGCGTTCACAAGCAGGCGAGTGTAGATGTTCTGGAACTTTGATTCCGGCGCCCGAACATCAAGGTTGCTGTTAAATATAGTTTCAAGAACGTTTGCGATTCGCTACTGGTTTTCAGCTTAGGGTTCCAAAGCAACAGCGTCGATGCTTACTGTGTCAGTGGTTTGTCTGTCATACAAAACCTGCTTTGCGTCATTGACAGCTAGTATAGCGCATTTAGCCCCGATGTACGTCTCGCTTAGACCATGTTCTATCATGTTTAAGATTCCGTTGGGAGAGACGGGCTAATAAAACTTCAAGCCCAGTGGGAAATTTGGGTTGAAAAGTCTAGCTAACGCGAAGGATATTCTGCAATACAAGCCCTTGGGAAAATGATAGGTCGACAGGAAAAAAAATAGGGATGAGATATTCTACGCCCTTATATGCACGTCCAACGATTCGGAAGTGCGGCATCAAATGAAAAAAAGGTGAGGTTAACCAAGAGCTTTGGGCTAGCCCAGAAAGAGGCAAAGGTGTTTATAAGACCTCATCTAGCCCTCTTCGTACCGTGCGCGTACAGAGCAAGGATGCTCCGCTGAGTTGCTGAGCTTTGGCGAACGAGTTGTTGAAGTCAAGGTCCGCCGGTGGACTATCCGTTGCTGTTCAAACTTCACGGCCTGACATACTTGCGGCACCCTCAGGTTGTCTTACTCGAATTAATATGTGCAAGCCTTCCAGGATAGTACTAGTTGCTGACAGGCACGAGGAAAAATGTCTCCTGCCTTACAAGCGTTGACTACTTCGCGCTAGCCCAACGGAGCAAGCACACCCTTCTGCTTCCATCGAATCCCGCCCCGTTCCGCACAGGTTCGCTTATTTAATTAGATATATAAGACGAATGGCATGCCGGGAACTGTCTGCGCGGAAATGGGAGCCCCTGGCACTACGTTGTCTTTGTTGAAACTGAAGTTGAGTGTAAGAGTTATCGATTCTGTAGTCGCAGAAGTCGCCTATACAGGGCTAGCGTGCTCCTTCCGTATGCTGGGGAGCGCCTCCCTCAACAGTCTTCGGCTATGTTCTTGAACCCGTTCATGGTGGCCATGGTCGCAACCCTGGCACAGGGTGCTTCGACAAACGCTACATTATCGCTGGAAGTTCTTAAGGTTGCCCGGTCCATATTAAAACACATGCTAACTTTTCTGTAGCTTCATTTCTGCAACAAATCTAGCTGGCGATTACTGTGATCCGACAGCCACATCGGTCTTGAAGCGTACTTCAAGGAGGAAGCAGGGAGCTATTAGTGGCCTAAACAGCACCTTCGAAGTGAAGTACGCAGACCATGACTTCACTATCAATGTCCTGGTTAGAGGCTCTGCTGATAAGACGTCTGTGACGCCACTCCGCATGTGCCGCGCTGTGTATCGAGCAGCGGTAATCAAATGATATTCATTGCTCAAATAAAAACAATACATCGTTGGGACAACCCATATTAAACGTTTCTCGGATTTCACAGCAACTTTGTTGTTATCCTGTCTCAAGTCGACTTATTCCTCATTTAACACTAAGTTAAAAGTCACCACCATGTAGTAAAGAGTATAGAGACAAAAATCCATCATGGGCGTGAGTGAAACCGCGAACCACAGTGCGTTATGCTTCATCCCTGCACACTGTTGCGACACCGTTGTGCGCCGCATTTTGACCAGGGTCAGCGCCTTTGCCTGCTGTATAGCAAAGCATTTTAGCTGTTACAATAGCACCAATAGGGCAGTTAGCTGCTTGTCCGACGTGAAGATTGCTCTTGTTTACGTGCCTTATGTAATTCATGGCTCCAAGAAAATTATGCCACATACTATGTCACCGAAATCAATCGCATACTCTACGAAGGCTGGTTGACGTCACAATCTATGAGTGGGTTGCTACTATATTATAGCGCTCTATACGCCTGGGACGAGGACACTTCGAATGTAAGCTATCTTATTGCGGTCGTTTTCCCTACCGCTAATGATAACAGCATGAAGCAAAATGGAGCTTTGGATTGGATGAAACCGCTAGCCAATACGGAACGCGCTATTATGGGAACTCAACCTCGCACTAGTAACTTACACTCAACAACCAGAAAATGGAAATGTCTCTACCTAAAATGCAGCAAGGTGTATAGTCGGCCAAACTATTCATGAAAGACTACTTAGGATAATAAAGTTACTTAGTGCGAAGCAAGTCTTTAGTAAAATTTCTTTCAGCGCGCTATGGCTCTAGCTTGAGCACCATACAGTAAAGAAGTGTGAAGTGCTAAAACAGAAGGGTGTCACTTGCCCGCCATTTGTTGATGCAATCATTTAGCACATCCTATGCAACGGGCTATAAATACTCTGCGCTGGGCCTTTTATCCCGTTACATGTCCATCGCCAGAAGTTTTGCAACAGAAGGCTAGCATTCGCCATGGCTCGTATATTCCGTTCTCTCCACGCTTGGGGCCGGAGAGTCCGAGCTGCATTCCATCGTGCCATGGAGAAGCACTTTACAATTCGATCACACGCTGAAAAGGTTGAGCACTCGAGCGACACTATTCAGAATGACGTTTTAGGCTCTTCAAGGATTCACGCTGCAAAGGTTGAGCACTCGAGCGACACTATTCAGAGTGACGTTTTAGGCTCTTCAAGGGTTCAAGCAGCTAGGCCTTCTTTAGCCCAGACACTTGAATACCGAAACTACCAGAACCGACTGAGACAAAGAAGAAAATGGTCTAAGGCTACTAATGGTATATCGAGAATCTACCATAGGCCTAGCAGTAAGCATGCTCCATACGCTGCAGTAGCCAACAATATTAAAATTACAGTGACCGATTATTCTGACTCGGCTGCTGGTGCTGCCTTGTCGAGCGCTGGAATAGTGGGATCTCAGAAAATACAGAACGATAAACCAAGGAGAAACCGCCCTAGAAATGGCATTTCCAAGTCGAAATACCGCAAATAGACATAGAAAACTTCATGCTGCCGCGTCCTTGGTATGTTGGCATGTTTACAGTGTAGGGAACAGGTAGTCCAAGGTTATCAATGCGGAAGTTTCATGGCAGAACAAGGTGGGTGGATGGGGGCACATATAGACTATCAGAAACTGGGATCACGGTAATCCTTTGCATGCATGTTACTAAGTTATACTATAAAATATTGGCCTGTCACCTCTACATGAATCTACCGAGATTGCTTGCAACACTCGTGAAACATACGTCGCCTTGCTTGAGTAAACGCCCATCGTAAAGCAGTGGTCCTGCTATGAATCTACTCTAACGTTTTATTTTAGTAGCGTTATCCTTCCTGACGAGGTAATGGTGGCGTCGTCTTCAAGTACAGGCGTGCTCTTTAACGCCTCTCTGAGCTGAGCAGCCTCGTTCGAACTAATCCCAAGATCGTCTTTAGGAATTCTGATTGCTGAAGCGGATGCGAGTGCCCTGTGCTCGAGAGTGAAGGACTTTACAGAACGGGAAGTTAACGTGTCTCCAATAGACGTTGGGGAAAATATAAGCAACGGATTGAACGCTTTGCGGACCAAGTGATGGTATACAGCTGTTAGTGGGATGGTAATAGCCATGAGACATGCCTGCGCGATGCACGCAGCTTCGCCCCGCGAATTTCTTGTGAGGAAGAACAGTGCCGTAAGACTGCACTCCATGAGGTAGAGTCCGGCGACAAGATGCTTCAGTGCTTTGGGATAAAACAGTCCTCCGCTGTCTCTTTCTGTTCGGATAATAGACGAACTCGAATAGATCGCCCAAAAAAGTGCGAAGACGAGGACCTGGAAAGGTAAGATGACGGGGGAGATGATCGCATAGAGAAATCCTGTTCGCTGTCAACGTCTGCGTACAAGTGCTTGTGACCGTGTTGACATACCGATGCAAGCTAGATTGGTGTACACAGGTAGGAAAACGCCCCATTCAATATCAGCACCTTTTTGCCTCACCAACTTCTGCGTGACTGTCTTATCGAATATTGGCGCAAGAAACAGCCTTGCTACCAGGCGATCGATGCGCAACAATGAATTGGCACTGGTGGATAATGCTTGCAGAAGAACGTACGAAAGGAAGTAGTTGCTTGCTTTAGGAAGGTTTTTTGCCAACGTTGCCGCCAGCGATTGTCCGCTTGCAACTTCATTGGCAATGCTCGTAAGTCCCGCGGACAGCGAAACAACCAGCGTCGTTTGGAGGAAAAGAAAGCAAAAGTAGAAGTCCTGGACTCTGAGGCTGATGATGCTCTTGGAGGAAATACCTTGCTTCCGGACGAGATGCTGCAAGGCAGCGGAGAACGCTTTCACCAAAACAGCCAACAGAACAGGAGGTAGGACACCTTGGAACAACCCCAAGGACCATTCGGGCAGCCTGTCGACCCAACGTAACCACTCCAAAGCACGTGTGAGGTAGATGATCTGGGAGAGGAGTCCGATCAATGCTACGGGAACAACGCAAAGCATCGCCAAAGCAGCAATCACCACATTCGATGCCACAGTGCGAACGTTCCTCTCCCACCAGGTGATGCACACGTTGTCCCAGACGATGTCGTCGACGGAGGTCGGCAGTGTGCGGGGCGTCATGTATCCGGGATTCGTATGGATGACGGTCTGACACGCCATGTGTGCAGCGAGCGGATCCTCGAAAGTTATGAAGGCGGATGGTAGCTGCAGGAAATCCTCAGGCATCGACCGCTTCAGCTCAATTTCTTCGGTTACCCTTCGGAGTTCCCTGCGACGATAAAGGATGGCATCGACTTTCTCCTGCTCGAGCCACGCTAGCAAGCCTCGGAGGCTCCGCGATGGAGCTGGAGGACGGATAAGGTCCCTACGAACGTTTGGCTCTCCGCCTCGCTTCCTAGCACTTGTGACCGTGTCCCGTATGTAGCGTGTCTCGGCTGATTCGAGCGAGCGAGCCAGCGCGTCGCGCTGGGCGACCAGAAGGGAGAGTTTTCTGAAGTCTCGATTGAACGAGATGGCCGTAATCTTACCCGGGAAAACGCTGAACTGAGACGCGAGACGCGCCTCGTCCATCCAGCAGCCCGGTATAGCGTCTATAAGCATCGTTCGCAAAGCTGCAGAGGGAGAATTTTGCCGGATCGCGACGTAAGACGTAAATTCGTTCCATAGAATCCAGCAAACGTGTGCAATGAATAGGAAAGCAAGGATCAAATGAACCCAGTACCGGTCGGAATGGTCGAGGCCCACATTGGACCATCCAAGTGTATCGATTCCGCTGACTCCAAGTTTGGCGGCTTTTCCGTTGATGTAGTTTGTGGGAAGTAGGATGGGCGTGATCAGAAGCGCGGCGGGGAGGAAGATCAGGAGCAGTGTCCGTACATAACGTTGAAAAAAGTATCTGTCGAGGTGTCCACGGTCGCGCTCGAAACGCAGAAGATCTGCGTACCAGGTCGCTATCGACTTGGTCAATTTATTCGTAGGCGTTTCCGGGGTGGAGGCGCTACCAAGGTCAGTCTACGAGATGGTTCGAGGATTCCAATCGTACTAGATCTCAGGGAACCGTCCACGTATCGCGAAGAATACCAAGATCTCCAAGGCGAAGATTGCGAGTGACGTGGATAGAGATGCTAGGAAGGAGCTCAAGGACACGCCGCTGAGTTGCTGAGCTTTGGCGAACGAGTTGTTGAAGTCAAGGTCCGCCGGCGGACTGTCCGTTGCTGTTCGCACTTCACGGCCTGACATACTCGCGGCACCTACGATGGATGGATAGATGAAAAGAAAAGCACCCTAAGGTTGCCTTACTCGAATTAATATGTACAAGCCTTCCAGGATAGTACTAGTTCCTGACAGGCACGAGAGGGAAAATGTCTCCTGCCTTACAAGCGCCGTTTACTTCGCGCTAGCCCAACGGAGCAAACATACCCTTCTGCTTCCATCGAATCCCGCCCCGTTCCGCACAGATTCGCTCGTCCACTGTGATTTCTTATGAACATTTCTAGTGATCCGTTAGATTACGAAATGGTCAAGAAAACCGCGTCAAGCTTCATTCGATTTGATTGGAACTCGGGAGAAAACCTCGATGTTTACTTTTCCGGCGCTATCTCAGGACCCTGATTCTCGTATTCCTGCATCCTGCTTTCTGTATTACTCTAGGACCGAAGTAATGCTAGCGGTTTGGATATGCTGGGCTGGTCAAATATTGGCCCGCGTCACACCAATTGCTACTGGGCGCATCTTCTGCTTTCCTTTTGCCTGATTATCTATGCCTGCTGGATTTTATGGAGAGAAAAACATACGACCCGCTCTTATTTCACCTACCGACATCTATTGAGCCCACCGAGAACGAGAATAGCAGTCATGCAGAGTTCCATGATCGCCCGAACTGGAACGCAACTTTGCGGCTATCGAAGGATGACTATGGTTTTGTGACGGCGAATTGGATGCTTGCCATGAGCTAGTGCCTGGAGTTACTCTATCCTCGCGTGACACAAAGATCATTAAAAGCTTAATAGCTTCGCAAAGCTATAAAATGACCATCGACTGCACTAGATAACAAGCGTAAATATTCAGACATGTTTTTAGAATGGACAAGTGCCCAGAAAGCAAGTGTCGCTGCGCTCCACGAAATCATATATAGTGTTGAGGAAACGAAGACAGCATCTTGGACCAACTTGTTAAGATGGGTCGACTTTCTCGAAATGAGAAGTAGATCTAGGTGGCCTACGTATTCTATACCCCAAGCGTTACTATTTGCACAAGCGTCAAAATGGCCGTTGAAGGTTTGGCGCGAAACCCTGCCTCATTTTCGCCAATGGCAATTCCTCAATGTTGGTCATACAGTTACACCAGTGTCCCATCCAGCAACAGCTCTCGACTTATGTCGCTTTCTTGAAAACTATGGTAATTGTGAGTCCTGGTCGTTCGGTCAAATGCTTATGATAACAGTATCCACTGGTTGCAGATGGGCTCGCATGCGAATGCTTACTTTTGGACTTTTCACGCCTCAAGATGCGCAGCTTTGGGATCGTCTGTACCAGCATGACGATATCCTAAACTGTGGACACTTGTTTCTAGGATATTCGATTATTGACAGGATGAGACTCGAATGGGAACCATGTCCCTACGCCTCTTGGAAGCGCATTGTAAAGCACGAAAAGATTGCTTATTTTCAAGAGCACCCGCTTAAGTACATTAAGTTTTTACTGGCTAGAATGCATTTGTGATTACTTCTGTAGAGTCCCTTGCCCACTAGTGGCTAACACGTTCACCCTGAGATTAGCTGACCACCACCCTACCTAATTTTGTTCGCCGCTACTAAATTCAAGCTGAAGCAGTTGTGGTTGAGGTAACACTTTTAGGCTCCCATGTGCTTTGCAAGCATTGGTAGCTGCCTACAGAGCTTAGCGAATGCGGCTTCACCCCGAACGCAATTGCGACGAAAGCTTGCGCCACACGATATCCCACTTATCAGATAGCTTCAGCAGAACATAAGTTAGAACAAGTACCAAGCTGTATAATCATGCCGAATTAACATGGCTCGACACTTAGCACCTTCAACTGCTTCCGCCTTCACGAATAGTAAGCGGTGCGGATAGTGGCCATGTTTGAAAAGATTTTCGCCGACTGCTGCTGAAGCCCCATAGCGGTCGCCCGCCTGGGTATGCTGAAGTTGTATTGCAATCGCGTATTTCGTCAAGCCGACCTCGAGCTCACAATCCAAAAGCGCATAGCTAACACCGTCCTCATGGCTTCCGCATGATTCGTCTTGGTCACTATCTGTCGCGGTAAGCAGAGCTGGACAGTACGCAGGAAAATTGAAGGATTGAACTGAGGTTGTACTATCTAGGAACTACAGAAGGTATAGGTGCACAGGCACAAACAACGCTAGTCCCAGATAGGTGTCATGCTATCAGAAAGGTAAGCTGCAGTCGAGTAAGGGTAGCTGCAACTATCGCACAGAGAAAGAGCTATAAACCGTGACACTATCAGTCGTACCATTATCATCGTTGACAATGGTGCTGGTGCCGTTATATTCGGTCCCACTGCTTTCGTTCGAGCCAACGTTCTCGCTTGACCCATCCTCATCAATCAAATCATCGTGAGACAAATTGTAAAGTCGTTCAGCTATACTGCGTCGTATAGTAGAGGCATCCAGGCAGCGAAGCGAGATCTGGAGCCCTGCATTTGTAAGCTCAAAGCTTTCTGGGAATTCCATCGACCCTGTGATGAATGGCTCGCCGATTAAACGTGCTGCCTTTTGTAAGAGCTAGTGATCCATATGCATACAAAAGAAATTGAGAGTTGTATATGTTGTTGTATTGGTTGAAGCTACGAACAGTAGGTATACATGGGT
>ML976729.1:21371-53951 GCA_010015655.1 Bimuria novae-zelandiae CBS 107.79
CCCCCCAACCCTGGTATGGGCTAGTACAGCCAGAATCACTGCAAGATTAGTTCACAAAGCATTTTACAAGATCTTAGAACGTACCTGTAGAAGCGGCAACATAGACCAAGGTCGATAGCTATAGAAGATACGTTATTCATCCGGCTCGCAGGAAGACAATTATTGATCGGGTATGAGATCTCCGGGTTGCAAAACCGCCATCGATCGGTACTGCAAAACCGCAGCTGCGCCGTGTTAACTGGAATCACCTCAGATGACTACAGGACTTTACGTTTGGTGAGCATGCCGAATCCACCCTGTTGTTTGAGAGACTAAACGAGGCAAATACTGGCACCAAGAGTGCGAAGCTACAATACAGTGACTTTAACTAGTGCTTTTCTGCCTACCGTGGTGGCTCGTTTGGTTTCCGGTTCCAGCACTGCTGTTATTACTCCTAATCTCCAGTGGACCAGGACGAGAGATTATGCTAACCATACCGTTAGAGTTTCAATACAAAGGGAAAGCCCGAGGGGTTCACGCATCACGTAATTCGTGAATAACGGAAGAACATAGCTGCGAAGCTCCATCTTCCATGCTTCATCGGCGTTGCAGGCGAACGTCAAGCTGCAGGTGGCAGCAACAGCTTTACCGCATAGGCAGTTCGTCTGAAGATGTTCATTTTGAAGTACTTCGATAAAATCAAGTGGAAGCCATTCCAGTGTTGCAACCCCTACATGCACGGACGTATCCAATTTGCCCTTTGTAGCTTAGACGTTGTGAGGCCCCTCGACCAAATTAGCCGCACCGGCGATGAGCGGCCTCGTTCACGATTGCAGACGCCGTTTCTGAAGATCTTTCCCCGAATATTCTTCTATTGTGTGCCATGCGCCGTCCGGCGTCTGATCCTGGTCTCTAAGCTCACCGCAGTATCCTCGTCCTGGCTAGGTCTGCAGGTCTGCAACTAGCTCGAGGGAAACTGAATGCGCAACGATTTTGCCTATCGTGTCTCACATTTGCTAGCATGCTCGCGACTTGAGCCCCTCCAAGGTTGAGCCCTGATGCGGGGCGCTAACGTCAAGGGATCGAGCACCAGATCAGCCTGGCTCCCGAATGCTAGTGATCGTGCTAAACTGCCTTATGCGGCGCGGCTGGCTTGCAATTATGCGCCGTCACCTCCGATTCGAGGAAAAGGATTTCCCAATAGCGTGTGGGCTGCCGCGAGGTGTTGGGTGCGTTGAATGTCCGTGCAGTAGCATTCAGAGTGAAATGAATCGAATTACCTCCATCACGTGACTGAAATGAAATTCAGCAATAGCGGTATGTACAGCGATACATTCTATGTTCCACCTTTACTCTAGCCTCTTCTTCACTGCCAAAGGTGAAGAATAACAGACGACAATTCTGTGAAAATGCCGCAAGAGCGCCTTGGGATCGTCCTTCATTTGAAAGTAAAAATCCTTCTTGTTTTCGCTGAGGTCTTCGTAGTACACCCATGTAGGTTCCCATTGCACCCAAACCGTGCCCTCCTTCGTATGAATTACGTGGCCTCGATGGCTATGGAAAGTTGCTTTCATCTGGAGGAAAGATGATTTTGACATCGGCGATACCCTCCAGAACGCTAGGAAGGCCAGCCGCGGACCGCCTCCGGTTGGCAGGTGCTTGGCCGCGACATATCTAAGCAGGCCAGGTCGATTTTTCCTGACCTCGACGGCAGGTTCCAGCGGCAGCGCCTCCGAAGGAGGCTGGGCCAGCATGCTCTCGAAAGTAGGCTCCCATGCTATGAGAAGTTTGTCCTGTCCCTTGCCACAGACGATCCATCCAGCGTATCCAATCCCGCGCAGCGTTTGGTATTCCTGCTCAGAATGCCACGTGCATTCCCAGAATACCATTACGGTCTGCAGATCGTAGACCAGCCTGCCTAGGCAGGGCCACACGTCACCGCCCGCGGCAAGGCCTGTAGGTCCGTCGGCCATAATGCAAAGCCAGCAAGGTGCTACGTGAACAAATAGGTTGGTTGCAATAAAACAAGATTGAGCCGGCGCTACGGGGGCCTTCGTGCAGATCCCATATAAGCGTTAAGGGAAACGATTCATCTCGAAATTGCTGCACAATCAATCAGTGACAGATAGCCGGCTCGGACCGCACCGGTGCGCTCGATCCCGCAGGTATCCGCGGTTGATTCTGGCAGGGGTGGCGCTCTTGAATTCTATCAAGTAAAGAAGTGGAGCGGTTTGTCCTTGTAGTCTTTTGGGTCCCGCTTTTGAATGTCCGCTGATTCCACGTGGCTATTTGAGATCAGACTAAGGGGGGTCTTGGGTGGGTCCAGCAGGGCAGGTCTGGTCTGCAAGTATCTATGCTCCGACAATGCCGTCGGCATATCACGTGTTCTTCATCAAACCAACCCATTAGGGTACTAGCCGGTACAGCAGGAGATAAATTTTGTGCTTTGCTGTACCGGCTAGTCCTCAAAGAATATCCCGCAATTCACCGCCGCCATATCACGTTTCTTCGTCACAACGTCAAACCAATCTATTAGGGTACTAGCCGGTACAGCAGGAGGTAAATTTTGTGCTTTGCTGTACCGGCTAGTCCTTAAAGAATATACCGCAATTTACCGCCGCCATATCACGTTTTCTTCATCACAACGTCAAACCAACCCATTAGGGTACTAGCCGGTACAGCAAAGCACAAAATTTACCTCCTGCTGTACCGGCTAGTCCTTAAAGGATATTCCGCAATTTACCGCCGCCATATCACGTTTTCTTCATCAGAACGTCAAACCAATCCATTAGGGTACTAGCCGGTACAGTAGGAGGTAAATTTTGTGCTTTGCTGTACCGGCTAGTCCTCAAAGAATATTCCGCAATTCACCGCCGCCATATCATGTGATACAAAACAACATCTAAACCCATGGAGGCGCCACCGGCTTGTATGACCAAATCCAAGTATTTGAAGATTCACCCTGAGATCCTTCAGAGCATGATGGATGTTCCGGAAGCTTTAGCACTTGTCTCGGTGATTCTTAGAACCGCTCCAACACACCTCTCATAGGTACTAACGGAGTGCAGCGGTATTGCCAAGGGTGGGATACAATAATGCCACAGACAAGCGTAGAAGACCTTGTCGATCTTGAAAATGCAGTAAAACTGTTACTGGAGGCTATCCAAAGTGCAAAGCACTCCCGATCCACAAATGTGCTTGGACTTCGCCACCGAATAGTCTCGCGCGGGGAAACACGAGGAAGCGCAAGGTCCCTGAGTAATGGGCGCCCCAATCGCTCTCAGCGGGAACATACCGTTCCAGTGTCCGATCCAGTACCCCCGGATGCTAGTGACCACGACTCTGATCAGGATACGTTATTCGTTAACGACCATCGGGACACACTGCGAGACCCAAGTCATCTAAATTTATTTCCAGATGATGTTGCACCAATTGATGAGGACATGCCGATGAGCAACGGTCTTGGAACACCTACGATGTTTGATGGTGGCGCCGAGGCCCAATTCTTCCAGGAACAAATGGAAGCCCTGGGACATGTTTCCATGAATCATCTGGATGGTTTCTGGGGCCTGGACCTAGAAAGGGTCCAAGAACCAATGGACGAGACTGAGCCCCTGGACGAGACTGAGCCCCTGGACGTGCACGACACCGAAGTTGTCGAATCATTTCTCGAAAGCGCCAATAGACTCGGTTTCTGCCCCCTTTTCCCCCAAGGAAGTGACCCGCTTTCCTCGGACGAGCTCCGCGATCTAATCAAACCGCTTCTGCACGGATCCCCATTGACAACACCGCTGATCTACAATCTGCTGCTAGCAATTCTGCCGATGCCTCTCATTCTAGATCCTGAGCCAAATCAATGGATATCCGTTGAAGAGACAGAAGGATTAGTCGCAACAATAGAGAACGATCTTTTGATTCTCTCCGATTTAAATGCACGAAAAATATTTAGCATTGGACGTGGCACGTTGTCTCAGGCACTCCAAGATTTGATTGAAGAATCCCCGTTCTCCGTCGAGACAATAAATGTGAGTTTTCCCTTTTGAGATAAGACATGAAACTGACGCGAAGCAAAGCCGGCCCGTCTGCAGCCAAGATTAGAGAGTACGCTTGGTATGGTCTACCTGGCAGCGAGTTGCGTTGGAATCCCAATGAATTTTACAACTTCATGCGATCTGCGAATGCAGTTTATTACAGCACTACTTGGCCCATATCAAGGTGAAGATGTGCTCCGGCGACTGGGTATCGAAGGACCATTAACTCATCCAAGGACTTTCAATTTCGAACGGAAACCGGAATCTCCAGGCGACATCCCTACAGACGATCTGCTTCGAGAACTTAGCAACCAGGAAATGAGTAGGATACCCGAAGGCGTTGGGAAAGAAATTCTGCGTATGGTACAATGCATCAAGGAGATCGGCTCTACGGCAATTTTAGAGTCTTTAAAGATCGCTGCTGCTCAACCCAGAGAGCTTACACTTGATGCTCAATCATCCTCGTCCTATCTCTGTCAAATACATCGATATTTGGATACGAAAGGTACATGCAATCACCTGGACGTTGCGAGAACACGGTATGTCAAATACCTTTACTATGAAGCTTTCCAATCCGAAGTTCAAACTTTGACCGCGAAGAAACAACTTAGTCGGATTGAGAAAAATCGCCAGAACAAGCGTTTGTTCGCTCCATTTCACGAAGCGACACCGGGAACAGATTGGATTTCACAACATTATCCGAACGTGGACTACGGATCTCATAAGTCTCAAACCATGGTCCAGCGAGCTGTTGTGGAGCGTATGAAAAGTCAGTTCGGTGGGAACACTCAAACCATTCAGAAAGACCTTAAGAGATATCTCCGCGATGGATGCAACCTTCATATACTGTTGAAACACGCACAACCTACGCTTCTAATCCTTTTCCCCGGCGAGCAATATTGTGCACCAGTGTTCAGCTACCCAAACCTTGAAAATGAGACAACGAGGGAGAGCCTTCAAAAACCAATCAAAATTAAGACGTAGGTGAATCTCCTTCCGAATCTAATGACATTCAACTAACGCTGCACCCGGTTAGCATCGATAATCTGAGCGACAAAGAAGCTAGATGGTTTGGGCGAGCTATGCAGGTACTACGCCCTGAGCTTCTTCTTAGACGGCACGTTCCAGTTGCCATCGACCTCATCCTTGGTTCGCAATCGGACGCAGACATGAAACTACGGGATCGCGATCCAAATGACTACGCCACTAGGCCTCTCGACTTCCTCGCGTAGTGCGGCGCCAGGTCTAATTTTGATGTGTGATAAGCGCCGATAATATATGAATCGCCGACGCTAGCAAGGGCATCAGGGCGAGGCGCACCGCCTCTGCTGCCATGCGCATGGCATAATCAATATATCAAGAACCCTTATTCTTTCTGTTGCTTGGTCCATCGTGTAGTTATGGAAAAAATAATCTTCTTTGCCGTACTGTGGCCCATCTTCATCGTTGCTGCGTTGACGACCGTCATCCGAACGACCAGCACCCATCGCCGCGAATATTACACAATACTTTTGTCACTTTTCCTCTTCTTCGTTTCCTGTATAATTAATACGTTGCTTGCCTCTCTGTATTACCCTTCCGGCGGTCGCTCAAACCCAACGAACCCGTCCTTTCATCGCCTGCAACTCTGCTCCACTATGCTTTATTTCAGTTGTCTTTGGCTTATCAAATTATGTGTCTTTGTTCCACTCTATGACACCATGAAGTCAATTGAGCCACTCAAACGAGCATGGTTCTGCTTACTTGGGATGATTACAATGGCTTACGTGTCTTGCATGATTGCATGTGGGTATCCTTCCACAGAATTAGGCTGCAACGATTCAGGTACATACCGACATATTCCCATCAAACCATTGCTAACGAAGATGCAGGATGTAGTCCAGATACAACGCTATGGGTGACTACGGCCTGGGATTTGGTTACTAATGTTTCCCTTATCGTATTTCCTGTGGTTGCACTTCCGATGGCTCGTTTGGCACGACCAGAGATACGGAGAGCTGATAGATGGGTCACTACATCTCAATACACTGCCGTCTGCTTGATCATCTGTATATCGCTAGTACGATCAGGCGGCAGTTATTCGTTCTCTGGTATTAAGAGAGCCTTTTGGTTGCATCTTTGGGGCTCGATCCAGAATGCACTGTTCATCATCACCAACAACGGTTTGGCCATACTTCCAGAACTCGGGAAAAGTACAGAGCTGTATTCCTACGCCAACGCGTATGCGGAACATACTTCTACAGCGAGGAATTCCTTTCCGTACACGGAATCTATTCCCCATAATGATGGGGGTACGCAGCCCAATGCACCTCTAGGACGAACATCTTACAACACGGTGCATGGACCAGCATTCTACGATGTGGGTATCCCTTTCATGATTTTTAGAGATAAAGTTAACGTACTCAGCCATTCATATATGGCGGAACAGGACGGGGAGGAGCACCAGTCAGCGCTTTTAGCTGGAATACGGAAACAAGTTAGAATAGTCTACTATGAACCATTGCTTGTATTGTCATTGCCTCTATGCCATTGCTCTTATGCCATACAATAATAATAATCTCGCCACAGATTCGTGCACTCCGAGTCTAAGCCCGTGTTGAGTACCCTTAGTTGGTCGAAGGTCGTATTGTATTTTGCCGCAACAATGTCGCAAGTATCTCCAAGTTGCACTAGGTAGTAAATTCTACAAGAATTTGACGTACCGGGTGCAAGAGGAGTAGACGAAACCGTGCTGTACGAGACATACAAAGATAGTGTGACCTCGGATGTGATAAGTACCGGCGCCGGGCGATCAAAGGGACATTTAGTGTCTGCTCTGTGATTCCAGCCAAGAAGACGATTAGCAATATCAGATGCATAACATCGGGTAGCTCCGCCCTGCTCCAAATGACCAGGTACGACACCTAGCGGACCTGCATTATACGCACGAGCTGCTCTAAAGAACTTTGCAGGGCTCGGAGCGTCGCTATACAAGTCAACAGCTTGTCTTAGACCATATTCACGGTTTTGACCAGCGCCATCCATCAGCATCCTCCTAATCATCTCGGGTGGACACGGTTCGAGGCCGACACAATTCCCCTCCCCATTATTAGATTGCATTAGTCCTGGATTTGTAACAGCGGCGGCGGTACTTCCAACTCTCACGCAACCGTCAGACTCCTGCATCATCATGGAGAAAAGTAGACCGGGAGGCACATTCGCATAGTTGGCAGCCTCTGGAATCGAAACTTTGATTGCGTCATTCTCAAGCGGTGAATTGTTGGCGCCATATGTTGGGGCGCACGAACTGCTTAGGACATCTATATTCAGATTCCATCTGCGAAACCATTAGCGAGTGCTCAAAGGATTTACATAAGCTTACAATTCATCAAAACTCAACCACTCGGAAACAGCGGGCCAGCCCTGCTCTACTGATCCATCTCTGCTAAATACCCTGTAAGAATAGTTCAATCCAGATATGGACTTGATCCAGAACAGCAAAAGTGTGCTGTGCCGCATGATCGGATGATGGATACAGGCGGAATCCGAAGAGACTACATCCGTAGCCAGATATATAGGCAGCTCTTTTCGAATAGTGAGTCTCCAACGGCGACATGTCGGCCTCAAAAAGATGGAACCAGTCTTCTGGCCCTTCAGTGCGTTTCACTAGCCCTCCAGATTCCGCACATATCTTTCAATTGAACAGTGCGGAATACTCGCCCGTATGGCACTTCGAAGACCACGTCCGGAGTTGTAAAATATGCGAGCCGCCTTATAGACGTCTCTGTCCTGTTGGGATAGCTCATGCTCGTGGGTAACGCTGACGTCTAACACTTTTTCGTCACTTACCAATTTGTCTAGGTAGCATCGACTGTTACATGTACCTTGGCAAGAACTGCGTCGTCAGCACCAGTAGCAAGCGGATATGGTTGGAAGTGCCGAAGTACTTCACCGCCACGCGAAAACTTTTAGAAACGCTACGATATGAAGAGCCCAGGATGATAGAATATAGCTATAGGTATCATTCGAGTGGCGGCAAGGACGGGAATGGCAAGAGCACAGGTGGAAGACATCGATATGTGTACGTGTACTAGACCTAGCGCTACTCTAGATATCCTACATGGTACGAGCACGCTCCAACGTGCCGTGGACAATGGTATCATCCGAGAACGTAGCGCTCTCGCCTTCATAGTCCTCCAATGAAATTTCACTGGGAGAGCTGCCTGTCTCACCTGTGTCCACCATTTCAAGCTGCTCGAAGTCCAACTCGTCAGACTCCAGTGGCTCGCAGCGAAGACCATCTATCTCGCCATCCAACCAACGCTCAACTTCCTTGCAGGTGTTCCCAATCTCGCACAACGCCTTGTCGCGTTGTACATAGAGTTCCCAACCAGTCGGGATTTGTAGCTCCCACAACGCGCGCAGCATTGTAGACGGACAAGGTCTATCCGTCAAAATCCAAAAGGCATGGTCCCAAAGCGTTTTCAAGATTCCCAAATCGGCTTGATCGACCGCTACGGCGGATACGTTCCAAGCTGACCGAACCAACAGTTTCCCCACCACAGTACACAAGTCGTACCTTTTCAATAGAACGTTTGCTTCCTTGGTCAGCATCTAAGTATCGAGCGATTGGGCTTATTACCTAGCAAGGAAATACACTGAGCATCGCTACCGTGTGGATTCGTTTCTCGATGGAAGCTATCATGCTCAAACAGTTGCAATAGTAATTGCTTTAGGTTACTGGCTCCCAAGACCCGAGCCACTGTCATCATCCACGAAAGATCCAAGGCCGGCAATTCAGAAGGCCTCAAAGTACGCTTTGTGAAACAGAATTGCACAAGGTCGTAGGGCGGGTTGTTTGGCTTGACACCATAGCGTCCGAGTAAGAGTGCTAACTCAGTCAAGATTGGAGAAGTAACCTCTTCATATGGAACGAAGATCCCATGTGCTGCTCGAAGGAAGTATAGAAAGGCCTGGGCGTCTTCCGTTGGACTAAGCCTCAGTGTCCGATCCTTGCAACTGTTGAGCAGGCCGTACAACGCGGGAGACACTTCCCCTAGCGTAGAAGAGGACACATTATAGACAATGTCTTGAATGATAATGGTTGCGTCTGGCTGGAGCGCGATCTCATACTTCATAGTGGCGGCGATTGGTGCAACTGTATCCGCGAATTGGTCTCATTAAATACATGAGGTACTTACTGTACCTAGACTGGGAGGGTGCACAGAGGGACGCGACCTGCATCTCATTCTTCGCATTTCCGTGCGACGAACTGCCGCGCGTAGGCACCATCCATCCGAGCCGGCGGCACGGCGGCGTCTAATACGCTTGATCTGCGGGGCTGAGGCCAGTGATTGCGGGGGCGAGGCGTACTGCGGTATGCACGTGCCCGCGCCCAACATTCGCGTAGAATTTAGAGCTCTTGCAGGCAAATGCCGGCAAAGCGCAAACGGCGGGTTTTCTAGGGGCCCGATGCGATCAACAGGCACCTGCAGCGCCTCCGGCTGCTACCAATCGTACCTTAATCCCGCTTTCGTGCCTTGATCGCGTCCTCAAGCTTTTACCATAAGCACGCGTCGGCCTAAGGAACGGAATCAAGTCAACGACACCTCAATTGAGCAAAAACTATCACGGTGGCGCTTTCTTATATAATAAATCCATAAGTTGCAACGCAAACACCACTACTCAAGTAGATCCATCCCAGGCGTTGCTCATTGCATTGACCCATTCCGCATCAGGTGGCTCCAGAAAAGTAGATTCCGATGCCCCGTACCAGGTATCGTCCACGTAGTCGAACGGGTCACGGGGAACTGAACTCGCTTCATGGAACATGTGCGCCTGCGATCCGGTTGCTAGGCCGTGCATTGGAATGGGTTGGATCTGTGTGTAACCCATACCATTGCCACCAGTTGCTTGTTCATCGACTGGGTCCGTGTGCACGGCTTGTGGTTCGACTTGGTAAGCTGGGGAAAACCCCTCAACATTACCATACGATTCCTGGTTTAAAGACCTCTCCGTCATATGAACCTCTCCAAACCCAGAGTCGTCCACTATGGGTTCTTCCGTTCTCGTGCGCGTAGGACTGACGTCTGGTTGGTTGGTTGGTTGGTATTCATTTTTCGTCTAGTTGATGGGGATTAAGTCCACCATCTCGCCTCCCGAAGGGCATATACGACGTGCTAAGCTATGGAATTATAGTACTAACGCACTACCTTAGAAAGCATTTCTTGCCTGCGCGGGTATTGCTACCATGTCAAGCTACAGCTCCCCTTCCCGTTGGGGAGACTAAGCAGTGTATGTACTTTAGGGTGGATCCCTTGTGTGTGTTCAGAGGCAGTTTAGTGCTGTGAGAAGAAAGAAAAGGAAAGAGTGAATAGGTGTGGAGAGCCGGTGCTCTGTCGAATCGGAGCCGTGGCTCTGCGCGAGGAGAGCCTTTGTACCAGGCTTGGCGATGCCTGTGTCGAAGGAGATAGGTGTAGTAGGAAGGCAGAGCCAGGCCTGTCCTTCTTCTTTATCCCCAAGAGTCGTATGATATAAGGCCAGGCTGGCTGCCTTGTTTGCGTGTTGTGTCAGGTCAGGGACGCTGACAGTTGGTCTTTAGAGAGCTGCGGGCAGCTCTCGTCGTTGTAGGTGTTGAGAGCCGGTGCTCTGTCGAATCGTGCCATGGCTCTTCGCATGGAGAGCCTTTGTATTTAGGCCTAGCAGGTGCCCATATCTTGCAAGAGCAAGGAGTGTCACGACTGTCTCCTTGTCTTAGCTGTGGTTGTGGCCTTCGACCGAACGTGAAAATCTGAGTGGCGCACGGGCCATTTTGAAAAGATTTCAGCTCACCAGGGAGCTGAAAGACAAAATAGGGCAGCGCGCCTGCCACAACGCCTGCAGCTGAAAGAGGACGCTGGAAAACAGATTTACGAAGGCATTTGAGTCGTGTTTTGACGAAAAATCGATGGATATCGACCTTTCGATGACCTGGAAAAGTTGATGTTCGGTGGACTGACGTCTGGAGGAGCTCCTTGGCCACTATATTCCAATTTGTCTTTTTTCAGAGTCTTGAGTAATCTCAAGATATAGTTCAGCTCGGGTATCGGGTTAGCCTCTCGTTGGGCAGCTGTTTCGGGTGAGCAGCCGTGCTCTCGTGTTAGGGCGAAGAGATCCTCCAGTCCATTGACGAGCGACGCTCTCTCTGCGATGGCAACCGCGTCGCTGTTAGGGGTTCAGCGTGCATGCGTGCGGCTGGGGCTTTCGACGAGAGCTTACCTTGTGTTCAAACGTCTCGGTGTGAATATGCAAACTTGGCCGAGCGATTTGCACTCGTCACAACACGGCGAAAGGTTTCCCGAACTCGAACGGGCGGTGCACTGCATGCTGTGGGTATCTCACGCGTGGATGGTTGGAGCAAACTTACCCGCTTCTTTTTCACTCGACACCCCTCGCAGGCCCGTGAAGCTCGTCTCGTTTCTCGTAATTTTGGCATGCTGCTTTATGCAAAAGGGGATCCTACATACCAGCATCGCTTTATCAACACAACGACTGGCTCGTTGCCGCGTTACCGCCCTGCGGGATCACTGGCGCTTAGTTCGCGGCACGGAGTTTAGTGCTTATCGCGATGTGAAACATTAAAAAGTGCAGGGATCTTCGTCAGGCGCACATTGTACGGCATATCACGTGAAGTTTGATCGTCCGGGTTATATCCTTCCAAGTATTGTTCCACGCCGCAAGCGCACACCAACCATTATGGATGTTCCCAGCACCAAAACGTTTGAAGATATCCCCGTTGAGCTGACAAACTCGGTCTTTCATCGTGTACGTTCTGTATAACCGCTGAATTAGTAGACACTAAAGCACGTGCAGCTGGACTCCAGCTCTTTAGCATCTCTATGCCTCGTCTCTAAACGCATAAATTCAATGGCACAATCCGTCCTGTACAGATATCTTGTGCTTCCACTTTCAACGTTTGAGGACATCGATCGTCTTCATACGTTACTGGTAGTTCGGGCTGCGACAAAGATACAAGAGCATACACAGAGCTTAACTATCATTGATACGCATGCGCCTGTCGAAGCGATTTCAGCTCGAACTTTGTCTCACAGTTCAAGACGGAGTGCCGCGACGAGCGTAGAAAAAGACCATTCGCTTTACCTGCTCGTGTCTCTAATACCTACTGGGAGACTCCAAACCTTCAGGTAACGAATTAATTGGTCTTATGGTGAATGTAACTATTGACCTATGTAGGCACCTGTCTTCTCGTCCGATATCCATGAGAATCTTGGAACACTTGTCCCACGCTCAACAAGGACTGCTTTTCCTCCAGGCGACGATACGTCATGATGCTCAGTATCAGCCACGCTTCACAGAGCAATTCCAGGTCTCGCAAGCACTGAGAAGCCTGCCCAGACTGGGCACTTGCGACATTACCTTTCTTCGGCTGGATCGATTTCATGAGTTCATCCACTGTCTCCTTGCAGGACCATTTGCGTTTCGATCAAACTTAAAGTGTCTTCGGATCCATGTGTCTAATCCGGAGACCTTCTCTCAGGTGTTCAAGAAGGAGGTTCTAGAAACCCAATGCAGCCCCCTGAACCTGAATCGGCTTACCCTGGACGGCTTTAACATGCAAGATCTGTTTAGGCCTGTTTCTCAATTTACCTATGTCCAGTCCCTTACCCATCTCACGTTGTGGAATTGCCGACAAACTCAGTCGTTCTTTTCTCAACTTACTGATACGTTCCTTGAATCTCCTCGACTAATTGATCTTCAGCACCTGACTACCAATTTCGACCACGTTAATCAAATAAACATCGACAAAAGTTTGGAAAGCGTGTTCAAGATTTGTGAGCTAAGATCTGTACACCTTACCTGGGACTATCCACAAGGCTCGCCTATCACTACTTTAGCAGCTATGCCGTTGCTTGCAAAAAGCCTGCGATCTCTATCTTTCCATCAGAGGAGTCATATTCACATCGCCGAAGAAGAACTTCCATACCTTGGGGAGGGTTTGAAAGCGGTCATCGAGCCCTGCCATAACCTTCTTCAGCTTGGGATTCAGGTCAACGAATATTCCATTATACCTCAGATCTGGGATGCACCTGTGATGAGAGATCACATAGAGTTTTGGGTACGTTAATTGCGTAATCAATCTCACTTGCTAACGAGCCAGAGCGCTTTGGAGAGCACGCCTAACTTAACGATCCTCCACCTCCGCCAGTACGAACTATGCCAACACCCGTATCCAAGAAGTGAAAGAGATGCTGCTTGGGACTTAGAACGGTTTGCCTCAGGCTTTTTTGCTTTTCTAGACCGCGAAGGCTATTGTCCCAGGCTTCGTTGCCTTGTGATTGGTATGCGGCAATCTCCAGTGTTCAATCGCGCTACTGATCGCATCCCCCGGCACTACTTTTTGAAAGGCAAACAGAAGGTCGGTTCGAACGTGGGGACTGTAGTGGCAGTCTCCGTTTCATTGAGCCAGTTGCAAATTGAAGAGCCTACTGCTACAATCCTCGATTGCGACCCTGTCGCGGTGAGGCAGAGCGCTGAGCGGACAGTACGCAGTGGAAAAGATTGCAGGATTGAACTGAGGTTGTACTATCTAGGAACTACAGAAGGTATAGGTGCACAGGCACAAACAACGCTAGTCCCAGATAGGTGTCATGCTATCAGAAAGGTAAGCTGCAGTCGAGTAAGGGTAGCTGCAACTATCGCACAGAGAAAGAGCTATAAACCGTGACAGACCCGGGTTGCGAATGGCAGGGCGGTAGACCTGGGCAGTTCCGGATAGATTAGACCACAACAAAATGAACATCTGTTGCAGCGTCACGAACCCAATGAGCACAACCAAGCACAGTAGAATGGAAATTGATATGATGCTGTGGTAAGTATCATTGGGCATGGTTATAGTTTTCCTGATCTGATGTCCTCGACTAGTCTATATATACGGGGGGTATCTTTCAAATGTTTGCCTAGGAACTGTTTTAGATCTGCGGGAGCGCAACAAAAATCTACAAGTTATGCCTTTCATTTCTGAGGTGAACAATTACTCTAGGATCTGGGCGTATTCTCCTTTAACGCGCGTTCCCGTTCAAATCGCGTTCCGGTAGCCTGTGAGCTGATCTGGTGGACGTAAGTAGACACTTAAATCCGGAGGATCGCAGTGTTCCTAGAATCCTGACAACTTCGTTGGAACAACGAATAATGGAATCCACAAAAGATGATACCCGCAGACGGACAAAGGTGACTGGAGTTCAAACCAAGGCGATAGGACTCCTAGGCTCACCGTCTTCTTTATCCTCCAAGTGTTGGTATAAAGAGATAAATTGTGATGTCTGTCACGCAGGGGGAACACTCCGCTTTGCAGCTCGTGGAAGAAGACACAAAGTACCAACGCAAGACGTCCAGATGCCGACATGCGCAAGCCTGTTGATCTTTGTGATACAGCTTTTGCTATGGTAGGCAGATACAAGTTTTGAAGTTTGACTGGGCTGTGCGACGCCGAGTCGTCATCATCGGTCATGGAGAAATCGACTGACCCCGCACGACGTCGTTCGAATATCGCTTGTCTATCGTGCCGCAAATATGCCTCCTCATCAAAGGAAGCTGGCTCTACCTTGTAGAGCTCTTCCGGTCTTTCCGGTCTTATATTAATGCGGATGTCAGAGAGATCTGCATTACAGTACATTGTCTTAACCTCGATATTTCTTCTGTTTGGAAGCCTAAACGATCAGCAGACCATGCCAGTCTAACAAGCGCTCCAGAGTCTTCACTTGATTCACCTCGTATCCTAAATGGTAAACTATGACCTTGTCGAAAGGCTGCAAGAAATAGCTGAAAATATGCTAAGTTCAGTGCTGTATGCGTGGGTACGTTGGTTTGGCGCTCCTCCTCTTGGTGTGTTTGAAGAATGTAGCAAAGCTGGGCAAAAATTCCGGCAGCTCCTTTAAATAGTTTAGTACCATTTCCCTCGAGCACCCATCGGCTCTCGAAAAGACTGTCTTGGAGCGAACGAGCATTTGGGCCTACGATGATCCGCTAGGCTCCAGGTTGGCGCGAGACATTGTAGCTGTTGCACGGTGACAAAATCACACCAGTGGGCGTTGCCAAGCGTTAATTTCTTCCACGTTTCGAGAAGTTTAGAAAGATAACTTAGGCCTCGATTTTCTATCCGCGTCAGTCTATGTACTGTAATCTGATTGGTGGATCACCTCATAAACATCTCCAGCTGAGAATGGGTGGGAACGAGCCCAACTGAAAATTGCGCCAAAGCCCCCGAAAGGGTTCTATATCATTCAGGATATTGTGCAATCGTTCGTTTGATTCACCGTTTTTCTGTTTGGATTTGCTAGGCCTGGAGGCCCAGGTTGCGCTCTCCTTGGCGGCGTTTTGTTTCTGGTAGTATCGCATTCGAAGGTATATCTCGCCATCGCAATGAGTAGGATGGCTTATATACGCCTGACGTATATCATTGTTAACTTTCTGTGAAATTTCTGCAATATTGGTCAGGCACGGGGTCGATTCAAAATAGTGATAATACTAGAAGAGTATAAATCCACGGCCCACCACTCTGTAGGGTCGTTTCGATCATTGCTTGCATGCTGCAACCTAAATTCTCCATGCAAATAAAAAAGCAAGATGGACTCGGAGCACGGTAACTTTGGATAGTCCATAATATGAAAAAGCTGTTCGTGATTGGTTCTGTTGGCTTCCAATATCCGCCGAAAATAAGTGAGCTGCACTAATGCTAGTAGGTTGTGGTCGACGTCGTTAATGCAGCAGCCTATGCAGTTGTCTAGATATAACTCCGAATTCGAATAGCGCAGGTTTCGAAAAGGTACATAAGCGGATCCTAAGACTCAAGAGAGCGGCAAGTCAACTCCGGAATCCCCCGACTGAGTATCCTGCGTTTGTTGTTGTGATCGGGCGAGGTCAAAACCATGGGCTACTCAAATAAGTCGCATCATCGAGTCGTATACGTTGTGATAGTAACGATTTTCTACCTTGCCGTTACAGCTAGTGTCCTGACAACTTTTTTTAACCCGCCAAATAAGGCTTTGGGCATCGCGAATCTGAAAGTAAGTACTCTATTATCGTATATGACGAGTGCATTCTGAAAAAAGCCGTCCTACGCGCCCGGGGTAGATCAACACTGGTCTACCGTGACAATAAGCACCTACGAATATTGCCTTCACGAGTCTGCTTCTGTTGAATGTAGAGCATTGCCTTTACAGCTTGATCATCTCCATCTAGAAAATATTCCAGGACGCCAAACTTACGCTATCAAAATGCTACGACCGGGTATTCTATACGCCGTCCTTACCGTGGGTCTAATTGCCAACATATCATCTCTAACCATGTATTGGATTTCTAGCCTGGTATTTGAGAAGCATCATATACGCGGTGTACAGATCACGTTATCTATAGTTGCCGTTGCATGTTACGTCTGCCCTGTTACGTTGACAATGATTATGTATAGATACTTCCAAGGCTTAGCTTACGTATCTGTGGAACTTGGATCATTTTGTGTTAGATGTCTCATAGCCGTATCATGCTCGGCTTGTATAACAATTACGCTGCTTATTACGAACCGCTAGTGTTGGATCATGGGCGAACTCTATATAAGGCCTTGACATGCACTGTAGATTCCGGATATTGCCATCCTGTTTAATGGAGGCTTACATAGATCGATGCTCTTGTAATAAACTATTAGAAGAGCTTAACTGCAAATACTTTCTACTCCAAGAGTGTCATTGTGTAGGAAGATTCTGCTGGATACCTCTAATATTTACACTAATATCTGCTCAGGTTATCTGCGAGTTCTGCCTAAGAGGGGATAAGAAACACGTGAGATGCGTTATACACCCCTTAAAGTGGCAGAAAGTAAGAAGGGTTTATAACCTTCGATGCTGTATCTGTTGGGATAATTCAAAAATCGGCCGTGTAGCCCTGATGTGCGGTAAGTTGACCTAAAGAAGCTTCTACTCCCAAAGATGTTTACGATTAATAGGTCACGTTGTTGATACCAGATGCCTAGATAGATGGATTCAATCTTGCGCAAGAGATTTGGCTTGTCCAATATGTAAACTTGATCAGCGTTCATATCTTAATGCAAAGCCTTGGTGGAAATTCTTCCAACGGAGGAGAATAGCAAGCTCTTTAGATCCCTATCTTGGGGGAAGCTTACTAAAACCCTATTCTACAGAATAATTGAATAATTTGGGCTAGCTAAGGTTACTCTTTAGACTAACTAGATCATCTACTTCCTCCCAAAATCTCTGGCCAATGTCAATTTCTGGTAGGATTGGTAGGTCATTCCCCTGGTTTTCTTCGGAGCGAACTTCCTCACTAATCCAGGAGGTATACCGGAAGCTTTCTGATCCTCCAACGCCACTCCCTTCTGATCCTCCAACGCCAATCCCTTCTGATCCTCTAACGCCACTCGCTTCTGATATAATCAGGTCGCCATAGCTGCTCTCGATATCTAGGTGTGAGCGCTCTGTCGCTAGACCAGCACGGACACTGTGGGATAAACTTGCGAAGTCGGATATTCCGGCGGAATAGTTAGTTCCATCGCTGGTGCTTGGGGCATTGGTTCGCCGCAGCCATGCTTCCACGCGTATATTCGTGGGCGAGTATTTTCGACGAACGGCGCGAGACGATTGCCGAGAATGTTTAGCGAGAAACGCTGCGCTGCTGAACCCAAAAACTACTGCAGCTATCGATGCGAGTGCGATAAGGCTCGTATTCAGGCCTGAGTATGGTGACAACGGGATATGAGAAGGGTCGGACGAATGAGTCTGGCTAAGCGATTGGGATGTCCATCCATGGATTGCAGTCGTTCGATAAGCGAAAGTGGTTGTATTAGGACGCCAATAATGGCTACTGGCTATCGGTCTCGAGATGTTGGTCGCCGTAGCACAGGGCATCGGGGAGGATGCACTGCTTGAATTGTGATTGGCTTGACAACGCATCGACACACCTTCCGGGCTCGTTAGCGAAGCGCGCGGGGCTAGTTAGGAATCAGTTAGCGCTGCGTTTCCATTCACCGGCAGATCCCAATAACCTACCCAATTCAGCGGTGCTTTGGTGAAGTAGGGTCAAACACAAGCAGGAAAATAAGAACATCATTTTCGAATTATCTTGCCCACAGAGAACAATGCTGGCTTAAGTCGAATTACATTTGCACATGTGCGGCAAAGCAGCAAGCTAACCTTGGAAGCTAAGCCACCTGAACCGAACCACCTGAACCGAGCCACCCAAGGTACAAGCGCCCGGTTTCTGCGCCTCGGTGTTATGAGACAGTAAGCGCAAGAATGCCTTGCCATGCTAAACTATCGTCACTAACCTTACCTAGCCTTCTTTCCGCTAGCGGCGTTATTCCCTTCCTTTTCCGCAATGCACTTCGTGACTTTATCGTGGGCTTGGAGACACCACGGCATCAACTTTAGAGAGTGTCTTTCCAGGTTTGCAACATCCTTCAGCATCTAAATAACCATCTTGTCTATTTCTTGAGACCAATTACGCATGTGCTCGTCCAGGTCCGATATTTTCGACTGCAGTTGGCGCGTATTTTCCGCGAGGTTAGCCAATTCTGTAGCGTCGATATTTGCTTCTGTACCGTGATAAACTGGGTCTATTGTCTAGGTGAAAGAAGTGACTCTGGTCATCCTGATTTGTTTGGCACCATGCATACTCGTCAATTTCTGGGACAGGCGGCAAGCCAGGATCACGCTGGAAAGGTTGCGTCGGTGAGTAATTCCAAAGCGTACTCGTGTAATCCATGTCCTCTGATACAGGTAAAACAAAAACTTAAATAGCCACCTAGGTATATGCATCCGGCGCCAGCAGACGCAGGAATAGCAGGCAATAAGATTTCCCGACAGTTCCGATAATCCTTGACATTTAAAGGCAGACTACTCCGCAACCTCCGCTGTTCCATAACATCCGATTAGTGCTATAGCATGTGCAAGCAAAATTCAGCTGCGGGTGGGAGGTTATTTTAATGCTCTTGATTGCTTCAGCGTGCATTGGTCTCTATTGAGTTTAAAAACGCCACTGATGCCTCGCCGCACATACCCCTATACTTCCGAGGAGGAGAGGCGACTCACGGATGTCAGGAAGGAAAACCCCACTGTGCCTTGGTCAGTAATATGCGCACTATACAACTCTAGGACTGCCGATCAACGGAGGCGGAGAAGTTCCTCGGCCTTGCGCAATAAATGGAACAAAATTTATAAACACAAGAAGAAACTGTCATATAGGAAGCGATCGGAAAAACTAGACGGGATGACGCGGAGTGGCCCTATTGTCTGCGCATCTGTCTGCGCGTCTGAGTCCTCCGTCAGTCTGTATCACCCTCCCCCGCCCCCAACGATCGTGGCTTGGAAAATGGTGGGGATGAAGATGATGCAAATATATATGTAAGACGCTTTTAAGCGTTTGCGCACTTTTCTGCTAACTTTATATTGGCTTGTCTTTCGCTTACGGGTACTGCTTTCTCTGGTGATATCAAGTTTCTTGGGGATTTGGATTATGAGAATTTGGGACTTGTGGGATAATCACATATCATAGAGAATTATAATGCCCGACGTTTCCGAGGCATCTCATCCTTCATTTGATTTGGCACGAGTCTTGGAATGATATAAAAGGAGTACTCTGACCCACGTATACTGTTGCAAAAAATAGGCACCTTCACGTAGCAATGAACAACAGTCAACAGCCCAGGGTAACTCTAGTTCGGCATTCTTGCATGCTCACACTAAGCATGGATAGGAGGTACCAGCTCAAATCATGCTTAAGGATGCTCATGCTGCTCTGGTATACCTTCAACAAACTACACAGTGGACCTTTCAGGTTGTTATCAAAGAGCTCAGAAGTACCCAGAGCCAATGCGTCGTGCTTCAGGAAGAACTCGAAAGAACTGAACGCTACGTTGGAATTTTGGTCAAACACCGCAATTCTCTCTTGGAACAGGAGAAGTCAGATGAAGAACACAGGAACTATTTGCAGACTCAAAACGAGTCTCTGAAGACACAGCTTCAAGCAGCACACGAAGACATAAGTGGGTTCATCAATGAACAAGTGGAATACCAGAGGCAACTAAAGAAGCTCTCTGATAAGAAAGCCAGCTACAAACAGAAACGACGGTCCAACAGACTCCAGGGTGAAACAGAATAGCTACAAGACTTAGAGCTCAACTTGAATGCTTCCCTCATCATCTTGCTTTTCCATGTCATTTATGAGTCCTTCTGGGTTCACCGTTCCCTGAAAAGCGAGAGCAATTGTTCTACATGCCATAGCAGATAACTGCGTCCACTACATCGATGTATTTAAAAAAGAATGCTAGGTCTCTCCTTGAGCTAGCCAAATAATAGCTGCAGCCGTTACCCGGATTGACTTCGTAAACAAATTCATAGTCCGCATCAGGGTCACATTCACGTGGGACCTTCGGTTTTACGAGAGGATAGAACTTTGGAATTCTATTAGTCGAACCACTCTGAGCACCATTTCCACCTTTGAACTTAATAGACCCGCGTTTAACGATATCAATACGTGCTGCCAGTCTGAGAATTACATCGACTCTACCTATTCCGACGATGACGTTCCTTGTTTGGGGTACTTTAAGATTATATTAAAGATTCCATACACCACTTTCACTATCCCAAATGCAACCCCATTATCCAACCGTCCTGCATGTCCTGCGCGGCGAACATGTCCATTGACGAGGCGGCCTGCAGAGCGGAGTCCAAGGCGGTGGTGTCAAGACCGGTTTCCAGGCCATATACACCGTGGTATGGATTGTGGGTGAGCTGATTCTCCAGAGGGTTGCTAGGCCAGTTGCTCGAGAAATTTTCAGGGGCTAACGTGCGCAAAGGCAGAGGGTTTGGTTCCGAAGCCTCCCAAGGATGTACTAGACGGTCCACGATAGCTGGATCCCACTGAAACGTGCTATGTTGTTGTGTAACCGCCAACAATCCTAGGCGATCCAGTATATCGTGTATGAGAGGTTGTCCGGCTTCAGCGATCTGTAGCGGTCCCCCAGGCAGACTTTGGCCACGCTGAAGCAACTGGTACAGTTCCTGAATGCCCCTCGCTAGTAGTTTAATATGGGTTTCTAATGCTAGAACATAGCTGATAAAGTGTAAGTTGAACGTCACGGTACGATTCATGCATTCGTGTGGAAAAGTTACCTGGGCGAGGTGGACGGTTGGCGATCTTTAGCTTCGTGACCATAGGTGCATAGCATGTTGTCGCTCCTACATCTGTTGCAGGCATGGCCTCCGTCGCACTGTGCTGCTAGTCAGCGTCAAGCTTAGGTTTAGGGACCTAGTAATAACCTTCGCCTTTTTCCCACGGCACCGATCGCACGCTTTGGCCGCTCGCTTTCTTGTATTCTGTCGGCCGTCCATGTAAGAAGTATGCTTGCACCAGACTGTCCATAGGGCCTTCATGGCCAATGTATATTCGCAGAACTGTGCCTCATCAACAGCGGAGTTACCGTGGCTAAACTTCTACTATGATTGTTGTGGAAAGCGCTGCCTGCATGCCGGTTTCACTCTCCAGCTTGGCAGCCATGGAGCTAATGTGCCTTGCGCTTACCGTACCGCGCGGCAAACCAAGCCCCGCCGTCCTATTTAGATATACGTCTTCGCATATCATAGCCAGGCCAAGAAGATTAGCCGCCGAGACAGCCATAGTTGGGATGGAAAATGGATGGCATCCACAGTCGCTACTGCCCAACATCCGCCTCCCGCGTTCTTACTGTACGCGGCTCCGCCCTAGTTTTATATGTTACTTCAGCATATCTTTTTATTACTACTATATTATTATATTCTTTATTTGCTAGGTGTCGATAAAGGAAACCCTGAGCCCTCGCAACGTACCCAAGCTAGTTGGAACCGTTCGGGATGGAACAACTCGTCATGAATCTGCCTACCACGCCCGCGTTTACAACTGACCCTTGTTCTCGCGCTTACCTTGGGTGGTTGGGGTACAGATAGCGTCATCCTTCCTCTAAGGATCATCAATGTTACCACACACTTCCCGTTCAACAGTTTACACTCCACTTTATGCCCGCTTAGCACATCTCAAAATGCTCAAAGGATGTTCAAGTAATTCATTATAAAGTCTAGCTAGAAGCTCAGTAAACCGAGTCAAATGGCATGGATGCTGCTGGCCCCGAGCAATCCAGGCACAGTTTAGGAAGCACCGGAGACTAAGCGTGCAAGGGGGTTTATCTCGCGAACCCTTCCCTGTCCTACAGTCGGGCCGAAATCGATTGATTGATTGATTGATTTATTACGCCCGGCTCACTCGCCTAAAGGGCCTTTTTACGCTAACTACATACCAGAGCTTACAGTAGTGACCTAACTCCCTCTTGGGCCGAAATCGGTTTCCGGTTCCCGCACTTTGGTTATTCTGCGCGCACGGTCGCTTAGGGAGACGCTTACTATTGGTGTAAGCGCTCTGCAAGGTTCAGCTGGGCAAGACTGCTCTTTGGCGCCAAGGTACACTATGACGGAGGTAGGCGCAAGCTTCCGTACACCACTTAGTCAACCAAGAGCATAACTTAGAGCCGAGGAGCCGCGCACCAGATACGAGGAGCTCGTTTCCCATGAGGAATAGCGCTGATTCCGAGCTTTTGACACTGCTCTACCACAACCCCAATAACGTTACTTGTTATTATTTATTCTATTTGGATGAGTTAAAACAGGAGAAGGAGCGCTATTTTAAAGCCCTTTAGATTTATTTTTATTCATTAGAATATAGAGTGGTGGTGTGGTGGTGGTGTCAAAGGCTTGGAATCTGCAATATTCCTCGTGGGAAACGAGCTCCTCGTACACGAACCAAGAACAAACCGTAGACACTTCACCTCTCGCTCTCGTTCAAGCTTTCTTGCTGGCAATAGTCGGAAAGTTAAGTTTCTTAAGCAACCAGGTCTGTCTATTCTCGTCCCCGAACAGATAATATACATTGTTTGGCCATTTCGATTGCTTTCGGCGGTTGAGAATATTCAAAGGGTGACAGAGCTTTAACCGACCATCTGTGTGTATGAAAGCGAACGACAGTGCGACACCTTCTAGACTGATTTTGTTGATCACTGCTTTGATATCTTTCAAGGTGGCGTTGCATCGATACTTCGCGACGGGGGCCATGTTTCTGCTCTCCGGCAAGCGCCAGAAGGTTATACTCTGGAGAGTGTGACCCGTTGTGGACGGCTGATGCATATCCACATCTGCTGTGGACGGCTGATGCATATCCACATCTGCTGTGGACGGCTGATGCATATCCACATCCGCTGTGGACGGTTGCTGCGGATCCACATTGGGTAACGAGTAAACAGAGGAAGAAGGTGAAACTTCCTCGGCCTGGGCCCTTTCGCTGTTGTCGCCCTTGTGTTTGAGCGTTTCGGCGTTGCCAACAGTATCCGGGCCAGCAAACTCTGCTCTCTCGCCGTGCTCTGACCAAGGCCGAAAGCCTCCGAAGAAGGAAGCTAAGATGAGTATCAACGTCCCATAACTCGTCAGCGTATAGTTTGCTTCCTGGCCCAGCGCGCTCCAGATGGCGGGGAGGAACAGTCCTGCACATTCGTGGAGCGCCCCATCTCGAACAATGTCTCCGGCCGTCATTGGGGGTGCAGCTAGAGGCTGCCGAGGCTCGAAAATGTCCTGACCCTTTCGACGCGAAAGAACTTCCTCCTCGAGCTTGTCCGGCGCTGCCCAGAACAACGCTTTGGGTTTTTCCCGGTGCAGATGACTTCGAATGGCAGAAGTGTCGGCGTCCTGCTGGCTGAGCTCCAAGATCTCGTCCGTCTCAAACCCAAGCCTGCGCGCCAGATGGCCGAGCCGAACCGCGCACGGAGGGTATTCCAAAGACTGCTGGCGCAGCAGGTAGAGACAAAGCTGCCAGTACGAATACAATGCCGAGTTGCGTAATTCGATGTATCGTTCGTCGAATTCGCTGTATTGCAATAGGCACCGGTTTGTTCGTGAAGGTTTGTAGCACTTCTGGAGGAGCACGTCCCTTACCGATGGAAGGGGTCTTGGTAAGGGGTCGGACGGCGCTCTTGGTGGAAACAATTCGCTCGCAGGGAACAGGTCCCGCAATCGAAGCATGACGGGTCCTAGTTTCCTGGCGTGTTTGAAGAAGGTTTGGAAGCTCAAGATGATGCCTTCCACGGCGAGTACCCTTGCAAGGATCCGAGCGCGTAGGTCGGGATCTCGGACCCTCACAAACACCTTGTTTGTGCTGAACAGGTCCTCGATCACGGAGCGATCACGAACGCTCCATCGCGGGGCAAGGCCCTGGAGCTTCGCGATGGTGCTTTCATCGCACGCGGCACCATTTCCATCTGTCATCTCGTGCCACATCTTCTGCATCTGGAACAGGTAATGCTGGATCTCCTATCGGCGCTTAGCAAAGTCGACGGGTGTAGGGATGCCTGTACGCACTTGACTGCACCTCCAGCTCAATATGTGCGGAAAAGACCCGAGTTGGAAGTCCGCCCACAACGATCGGAATGGTTCCAACTCGTCCAAAGCTTCACAAAGCCATGGATTTCGCAGTATCCGGTTCAGGTATTTGGCTTTGTTCTTGCTGAGCAACCCTCTCCACATTCGCTCTTTCTCTCGGTTCTTTTCGCGCTCGAAAAAGCGAATCCGTAAATACTTCTCTCCGTCACTTACCGCATTATGCTCTTTGTAGTACCGTCGAATGTGGAGCAACGTGCTCGACGGCGTTTCTATACATGGATCAGTGCCGTATCAGTGACCTAGATTGTACAGTACCTGAACTGTAGAGGTCGACTACCCACCACTCGCCCAGGCTGCTACTGCCATTCTGTCTAGAGTTTTCCAGACGGTAACGTCCGTGGAGACAGGGAAGCTCCACAGATGCCGGTAGCTCAAGCCTAGGGGGAGGCCCGATCTGATGCAACGTGCTTTCGGGGGTTGCTGAGGATGCTAGGAGCTGGTGTAAATAGGAAGGCTCGATCAGCGCAGGCAGGTTGTGCTCTTCATCGGCGATGCAACAACCAGTGCAGTCATCTGCTTCCGTGCTGCTATGGCTGTAGCAGAGGTTTCGCAGAGCAACCTGGGCCGTTCCCAGGTAGTACTGGCTTTTCTCGAGCCGGGGTTCCATCATCAGGCGAGCTGTTCGTTGTTCAAAGGGAGCGACATGATTTTTATGATCCTCGAAAGCGGAGGCAGCAAGAAACTGACCCTGGCAAGATAATGCATGCTTTGCGAGGCTATTTAGGCCCGCAAGCCGCCGTACCTCGACCCTACATGGCGTCCCCCAAATGCTCAGACTGGCTATATGCCTTTCAAGACGGGGATGAGTGGTTTCTCATGCGTGGTCAAGGTCTGCAAAAGGTACTAGACAGTCTTCAAGATCCTGCCAATCAATATCCCTCGACCGTTCTCTTCCTTGGCAGAGCTGCGAAAGAAGCAGCACGGAAGGCAATGTTTCCGCACGCAGGCTCTAAAAGATTACGTGGACTAGCACGGATAAATGTGGACGATTCGACCCTGAACCACGACGGGCCGCTTCTAGTCGCGGATCTTGACATCCACAAAGCGTATAGCGGATACCGCCCGCCACGGAGCCCCTGCGGGGAGCTTCGCCACAGGGTGGAGTGGCCATCGGAGCCATCGGGGCCATCGTCGGAACGCACGCAAAGGAACATTGTCGACACAACGGTCAGTAAGCTGCTGCTGCTCTTCGTCGACGTCGTATGCTTGTTCTTAGACGACTTTGTCACGCGCGAGGCGGGTCTCCGCCTCTTCCAGCAATGGGTGGAAGAAAGACAGCTTGCGAGGCCATGGTCACCTAGAGTGATATTTGTCACCAGCCGCGAGCGACAAACCACCTTCCCTACATTTGGCGAGGCTCAACCTGTCGTAGCAGCATTGAAAAGGAGGAAACTCTCGCATGCGTTCGACTATTCAGGACTCAGAAACATCATCCTCGAAAACGTCGAGGTAGCAAGGAACAATCGGAAGACTTCTCGAATGCTCTTCTCCGCGGTCCATCTCCGCACGCTGTTCGAGGCGGGCCTGCAGCACACGGCGAAGTGCCTGGTTCCCGGATTTGACTTTATCCAAGCCACGCGCCATTTCAACAAAATAGACGGCTGTTTCACGCAACATCTGCGAGGGTTTCTAAGATTGTGCGCCGCCACCCGTACGGGAAAAGAGACCACGATAGACGTCATGGCCTCCGCTATACTGCTGGACAGTCTCCCACCTGGGATGCACCGTAAGTCTTTGAAACCGTTCAAGCAGCCCCTCACTGAATTATATTGATAGACTTTGAACCGAAAGACGTGTTTTGGTCTCTGTACCGTGCAAGCTGCTTTGAGGCATTTTCATCTGAGCCCGGAGAAAACGTACGCGCGCCAGCTGAGTGGTGCAGTGCGCTGGAGGCCAAGTATTGCCACCTATATCTGGCGCTGGAGTCGGATTCGGCCACCGCCTTTCAGCTGCACAGGCAGACTCTCAAGAGCGTTCGCGTAGACTGGAAACGGTTTCGTAGTTCCCGGACATGCCTTTTTTGCCTTCGGCGCCAGCCCGAACATTGCCTGACGTGTGGACACGCGTTCTGCGACACTTGTGCGCGCATATTTGGAACCAAAAGGCCTGAGATGGCATACTCCTACCTTGTTAGTGAGTGCATCCTCTGCCAATCTTCTGATCAGCTCGTAGTCCATGTCAAGCCGCCGACTGCAGGAAGCCGTTTGCTAGTACTTGATGGGGGCGGTATCCGGGGCGCATTCACTCTCCAAGCTTTACAAGCCCTTGATCAGCACAGGAACCTTCCGTATCCCATTTACGACGACTTCGATTTAGCATTGGGAACAAGCACAGGTCAGCTTCGCCACACATGCATAGACCCTCCACTGACGTCGCAAGCAGGTGGCTTAATTGTCCTCATGTTTCTTCTGCGCCGGAGCATCCGAGACTGCACGAAAATTTTCAATAAGCTTGCGAGACGGGTCTTTGTCCGTCCCAACTGGTTTAGGAGCCCGTTCTTCGCGAAGCTCTTTGAAGTCTTCTCCACACTACTGGCGGACAGCCTTTATGGTGCCAGAGAGATGGAAGCATGCGTAAAGACGGCTTATGGAGCAGGAAAGCTCATGTTTGGCAACCCGGGTTCGAGCGTAGGGGTATCTGGCCTCAAGATCGCCGTCACAGCCATGGCTGTCTCGGATTCTCGCCTATGCATTTTTTCAAACTACAACGGGATCGGGCTTAGGCGTGGTAAGAGCTCCAAACTAGCCTATTGCCGCTACAGAGCTAACAACCGAAGGCTACAAGCATTACAGGCCCTTGGAAATGGAGGAAGAAGTCCTCATCCGTGATGCGTAGGTTGCGTTCCCCCAGAATCCTCGCTCCTGCTAAATCTCGCTCAGTGCGCGCGCAACCTCTGCAGCCCCATCTTACTTCCCAGCAAAATTCATCCGCGGCTTAGGATTTGTCCAGGACGGCGGGGCGGGGAAGCACAACAATCCAATCGATCCCGCGGAGTGGGAATCAAAAGCGATCTGGAACACTGGCCCGGATCTGGCACTGTCCATCGGTACCGGCTACACGCGAGTTCCGGGTTCGCCCACGATCACTGCGCCGAGACCGAGGCTGCGATTTAGGGACCGCTTCTTTCCACGATTGTTCCGCCTTTTCGGTGCCGTTTTGGATGCGCAGAGCAATTGGGAAGACCACTTGAACCGCGTTCGGGCAGACCAACGCCACAAATACTTTCGCATGAACATCGATTTGCAACAGGATTGCTCGCTCGACGACGTCGACAAGATACCGGAGATGGAGAGGTTAGCCAAAACCTTCCTCCAAGGTTACGATTTCTCGAGCATCACCGACGCCCTTTTTGCTGCCGCTTTCTTCTTTGAGCTTCACCAGAGGCCTGTTGCCCATAAGAATTACAGTGTGTGCCTCGGGTCTATTCGCTGCCGGAGCCCTGATTCGAACGCGCTCGTTGCACGAATCCTAGAGGAGTACCCCGCAGCGTCTTTCACCACCGACGATGGCACCCATCTAGGACCGATCAATGATCACAGCGTCTGTTCGCGCTGCGGCGGTTACAGCAAGTCCATATCCTTTGCCGTCTACCATCCCGACCAGACCATGTCCATTGCACTGCGATTCAGCGGGTCGAACAAGCACATGATTAGCGGATTTCCGCAGGTCATGTCACATTTCGTAAGAGAACAGTTGCTAGACGCAGAGTTTGGAAGGCCAGATCATGACGTGGTGGACTATGCGCAGCCGACCAGATGCAGCTGCCACGTGTCAAGGAAGCAAAAAAGAAAGGCACGCACAGTTGGGAACGTACACGCTTCGAAAAGGCGATGCTTAATAAGTTGATCTCTATAGCTAACGTCTCTAACTGCCTCGCGAATCATACGATATCGCGAGACGCTTTTGTAATCCGACCTCCGGATTCCATCCTTCGCAAGCTTATAAACTTACAGTAACGTTACTAATTAACTAGAACTTTATATACATAGAACGTGGTTAAATAAGCCTATCCATTCTACGGCTAACACGTGTGCAGCTAATCTCTTCCCTGTAGGATAGTAAGCTAGCTAATTTTCATGTAATTACGCTGCTGACAAAAGCTCTTATTGCGACGGGCCAACGGATCTATGAACGATACAAATCCGCTTGATACATCCGCAAGCTCGACTTTATATTAAATTCCATGAGGCCTCTATTCGAGGCAACTGCCTAAATAGTAGCCTAAGGTCTATATATAGAGCTCCCTAAGCGTCTACCTGAGTGCGCACCTCTCCTAATTGGATTCCCGCGCCTTCCTATGTGAGCAGGTACCTAACGTCCATCCCTGTGGGTCGAACAACCCTCCGCACAGAACCACCCACATTATTTAAGCACGTTACGCCCAAGCCGTAGAGACTCTTAAATTTAAGTAGATTATTATACATCCTTTAGATCCACTTATATCTATTGTAATCCTTAAATACTAAAATTACAACAATCTTAAGTGCGTAAATAAGTCTTTCGTATTGAGTATTGAAGCTGCAACAGTAACATATCCCTAATCTATCTCTATCTAAAGCGTAGCTTGCTTATTCGGAGGCCCTATATAATTTACAGTAAACTAAAGAAGCTATAGCTATCCTATAAAGACGTGCATCCTCTAGCTAGGAGCACTCCGAGTTTGTCCGGCTCGGTGTGCCAGTCCTTCGCGTTTAGCGAGAGGACTTTGAATGCTAACATAGCAGAATTGCGAACGCTTAGCGGCCTATAATGTACAGCTGCGCTATGCTAAAAGAGCTGAAGCTGTAGCGTAAAGCTTTGGAAGCTTTTACCGGGTGCTGCTCAAGCGCGCGCGGTCGCTAGCTATTCTTAGAAGCAAACTAGTTGTGGGTAGTGTTGGCTTCTCGCTCGACGTATTTCCAGTCACCACAACATGGACACAGCCAGCCAGGTGCCGGCAAGCTTTGAGCGCGTCAATGCTTAGATCCTTACTAACAGCGCCAGGGGCCTTATGTCCTCTGCAGCTTCCTCTGCAGACGCGGTGCAGCCTCGCAAGCGGTGCACTGCGCATGCATGGAGCCACGTCTTACCCCGCCTGGGGCTTCATACCGGCTTCCTTATTAAGCCAAGAAATCAGCGACAGCCGGCAGCCTCAGCTCTCGACATCTACCCACAGCGTCCTGCTGGTATCTGAGCTGGTGCACCTGTTCAACAGTCTCTCTATATGCTAACCATCCATCAGTAGCACGACAACAGCTAGCAAATTGCATGCGCCTACGCGGCCAGGCTACGAAACTCAGCCTTACGAGTCCCGTTCTCATTACTTGTGCCTGCCACACATTTACACAACCCCATGCGGCTCCTGCAGTACAGCGAAAGCGATGAGCTCAGTATCCATAGCTTCGATGATGGCGCGATACCTCCCTATGCGATACTTTCACACACCTGGGGAGAAGATGGGGACGAGGTTACTTTCGCAGACCTTAGAACAGGCGATAGTATAGCCAAGCGTGGCTACGAGAAGATTCGCTTCTGCGGACACCAAGCACGGCAAGATGGTCTACAATACTTCTGGGTGGACACATGCTGCATCGATAAGACAAACAAGGCTGAGCTCTCCTACGCCATCCGATCCATGTTTCGCTGGTACCAGAACGCGACGAGGTGTTATGTGTACCTATCAGACGTATCGACAAGAAAGAGGAAATTCGACGATCTGCTTGGCAAATTCACATGGGAGCCTACTTTCAGGACAAGCCGATGGTTCACACGTGGCTGGACGCTTCAAGAGCTGCTTGCGCCAAGGACAGTTGAGTTCTTCTCTTGGGAATGGGAGAGGCTTGGTGACAAGATATCGCTTAAGTCGTTAGTCCACAAGATTACAGGTATTTCGCACGAAGCATTAGACGGAGCTCCTCTTTCCCAGTTCAGCAGCGACCAGCGGCTGCGGTGGAAAGGGGACAGGGAGACCAAACGCGAAGAAGATGTGTGGTACTCATTAGCAGGCATCCTTGACGTCGAGATAGCGCCGGCTTACAGCGAAGGGGCCGCGAGCGCGTTTAGACGTCTAATGGACGAGATCCACAAGCTAGAAAAATGCGTCCAAGACATACACGGCACAGATCCACGTGACGATAAGAAGCGCATCGAGGAGACAAAAGGCGGACTACTAGTTGACTCTTACTGCTGGGTTGCCCACAACGTCACTTTCCAGCAATGGCAGCGGGACCCACACAGCCGACTGCTATGGATCAAAGGCGATCCCGGCAAGGGAAAGACGATGTTGCTCTGCGGCATTATTAACGAACTAAAGAGATCGACGAACCACTTTCTCTCATTTTTCTTCTGCCAAGGCACCGACTCTCGCATCAACAGCGCCACCGCTGTGTTGCGCGGCTTAATCTTCCTGTTAGTTAAGCAGCAACCGCGGCTAGCATCACACCTACGAAAGAGGTATGATGAAGCAGGTGGCTCTCTCTTCCAAGACGCCAACGCCTGGGTAGCCTTGTCCGAAATCTTTACAAGCATGATGCAGGATGAGGGCTTAAAGTCAAGCTATCTAGTTGTTGATGCTCTCGATGAATGCGCGGTGGACCTGCCCAAGCTTCTTGACCTGATTGTCCGTACCACGGCGTCGTCTACTCATGTAAAGTGGCTCGTGTCGAGTCGGAACGAGACTCACATCGAGCAGAAACTCAAGTCGGTCGGCGACGAAGCAAAGCTGAGCCTGGAGCTGAAGCAGAACGCGGAGCAGGTAGCTCGAGCTGTGGATACATATATCGACCATAAGCTGTCTTGCCTTGAGTCGCTTGGGGAAGATGACTTGCGAGAGCAGGTGCGTAATGAGCTACGCCGCAAGGCGAACGGCACCTTCCTTTGGGTTGCTCTGATAATGCAAGAGCTTGAGAAGCCAGAAAGCTGGGACCCTTTAGCGGTAGTAGAGGAAGCGCCAGCAGGCTTGCACCAGCTGTATGATCGCATGATGGACCAGATCCAGCGGCTGGCAACGAGGAACGCGAACATCTGTCGGTCTCTACTATGCACTGCAGCGGTCGCATACCGTCCACTCTACCTTACTGAGATAGGCAGCTTGCGCAAACTGGCAGGTCGGGCTACAGTTCTGGCGGAGACTGTAAGAAAGGTTGTAGGCATGTGTGGTTCGTTCCTCACGATCCGTGACGAGCAAGTCTACCTCGTTCACCAGTCAGTCAAGGACTATCTAAGCGAGAAGATGCGAGCTGCAGCCCTTCCATCTCACACTGAGATGCACTATGACCTGTTCGCTCAGTCACTCGAGCTTATGTCCAACACGCTGAAACGCGATATCTACAATCTGGGCGATCCAGGCTTCTCGACTAACGAGGTTAGAACACCTGATCCTGATCCGCTAGCAACGACGCGCTATTCGTGCGTGTACTGGATCGACCATCTATACGACTCGAAGGCCCAGTCTTTGGCTAGTAGAGTTGGTAACCTGCAGGCTAGAGGCGTTGCTATCGAATTTTTAAAGAAGAAGTATATCTATTGGCTAGAAGGGCTTAGTCTTTGTAAGAGCGTAGGGAAAGGTATAGTGTCTATGGCAAAGTTATGGTCACTCGTGCAGGTATGGCATACAGAAAGCGTACACTAGTATGGTGAAGGTTAAATGATCTAGGCGCTAACGTAACTAGGACGTACAAGATCAGGATGGGCTTACCCAGCTTGTTTATGATGCATGGCGGTTTATCATGTATCACCAAAGAGCAATTGAGAGCTTCCCGCTTCAAACGTATGCATCTGCGCTTTTGTTTAGTCCGACAGCTAGCCTGATCAGGCAGCTATTTTATCATGAAGAGCCAGAAGGCATCACGATCAAGCCAGAAATGAGCGACGGTTGGAGCGCGTGCCTGCAGACGCTCGAGGGCCATAGCAATGGGGTCACTTCGGTGGCCTTCTCACACGACTCGGCGAGGCTGGCGTCGGCGTCGTACGACCGCACCGTCAAGATCTGGGATGCGAGCAGCGGCGCGTGCCTGCAGACGCTCGAGGGCCATAGCGATGAGGTCACCTCGGTGGCCTTCTCACACGACTCGGCGAGGCTGGCGTCGGCGTCG
>ML976729.1:55894-96279 GCA_010015655.1 Bimuria novae-zelandiae CBS 107.79
AACCCCAGAACACCAGACAAGACACCAACTTTGACGCGTTGCATCTCAACAATCACAGCAGCTATGGAGGCCGCACTTAGAGCAATCGAATGCGCTGAACTAGGAGAACGACCTTCGTACAGGGCAATCGCTAAGCAGTATGGTGTATTGAGATCTACGTTGGCCTAAAGACACTAAGGCCGTCAAGCCCCGCAGGAAGCCAAAAACACCTCCTAAAAGAAACTTAATCCACATTAAGAAGCTGAGCTTATATAGTATATTAAAGATCTATCCCTAAAAGGGCTGCCTCTAATAAGAGAGATAATACAAAATTACGCGTCCTTAATTACTAAAAAGTCTATAAGTTAGGCCTAGGTAACGCGCTTCTTGCACCGAAACAGTGAAAATCTTATTTATAAATAGACTAAAGGAATAGACTCTAACTACCACAAAGTCAACTCTAAAACCAAGTACGAGGCGTACTTCGATCTGCTGCACCCAAAGATGGAAGAGTATAATATACTACCGTGCAATACCTATAATATGGACGAAAAGGGCTTCTTAATTAGCGTTATAGGACGCTCTAAACGCGTCTTTAGTTACAGTTACTAGCGATTGCGGCTTCACCCTTACAGGTAGCAACACCAACTCAGGCCGATGTGCCAGCAAGGGTCCATCCCACTTTTTGTTAATAGCTAACTAGTGAAACTGTCTGCTTAGCGTTCCACAGTTAGCGCTAACCCATTTACGAAAGGTAAGGCTAAGCAGCACATGTTACAGCCAGTGTAATAGGGTAAAGCCGCAATCGCTAGCGACTATAAGTAGCTTAGGAAAGAGGAGAGATAAAAGATTTACTACAAAATAGCTTACGTAAGTGGTTAACTATATTAGTAGCTATTTGCGCTAATAGAAGCGCTCTCCTACCTACTCTTTTCTTCTTAGGAGTATCCGGGTTACTATAGTTAACTTAGGTGGCTAGTATTAAAGCTGGCAAGCACGACGTCTTTATTAGCTTAACTCTATTAGGCTAGACAAACAACGACACTAGTTTAGTGTAATTAGAGCAGGTTTTTAACCACTACACAAAGTAGAAAGCGCGCTAAGGGAGAGACTAGTGTCTCCTTATACTTAATAGCTATAATAGTTACCTAACAATGGAGTTTCTCAAGTACTGTAACTCTTACTATATACTACTAGCTGTGTTTCCTCCCTACTCTACCTATACGCTTTAGCCACTTAACGTTATTTACTTTAAACCTCTCTCTAGCTCCTACACTAAGGTCCTTACTAATTACCTCTAAAAGAGCTAAAGGATAGTGCCTATTACAAAGGGGGACTTTTTCCTACTATTTTAGAGTGCCTAGACGTCCTCCTTTAAGACAGAGATTATCCTAAAGTCCTTTAAAGCTACTAGTGTAATGAGGTAAGCGCCCCGCTTACTAAGCCAATACTATGTGACTTCCTCACCTGCACCAAAAGGTACGCACGAGAATACTTAAGCCAAGTATTACTCGTATAGTATAATATATATAGGATATGCTAGGGTCAGCCACTAGCGCTAGTGTTTGATCCTAGCCTAGCCGGAACCTCTATAAGCGAGAGAAGGCCACGTGTTCGACCGTGCCTACCTCGTTATAACTAGTATATAGCCTAAAGACCGCATAGTTATACTTAAACGCTTCGCTAATAATTAAGAGGAGCTAGATAAAGCAGCTCTAGAGGCTCTTAGAGAGGCTAAATAGAGTCGTTTAAACCGTCTTGTACGGTCTATAGTAGAGGATATTGCCGCTAAGGAGTTAAAGGCGCTTTCCTAAACACTCTACTATCTCTAAGCACAAAATTAACTACTTTAACACGAAAATAAGGGCTTAAGTGTCGCTCTTAACACTAAGAAGCGTCATAAGAAGCGTGGCAGACCTCTTAATTTATAGTAGAAGCAGGAGTACCACAGTAGTATAGTACTCTAGTCTCCTCATAAGATTAGAGAGGCACGTGCACGCGAGAGAGTAAATAAAGAACTCTAGTATAAGAAGGAGCTTGCAAAAGCTAATTAGAAGGAACTTTAGAAGTCTTCTAAGCTACTTAAAGAGAAAGAGAAAGAGGAAAAGCGTATAAAGAGAGAGAGAGCTAAAGTAGAGAGAGATTAGATAAAGGCCAAACAAGAGGCCGCGCGCAAGGTAAAAAGAGTAGCTTAAAATATAGAGAAAGTATCTTAAACTTTATAAAAGGGTAAGCGTAAAGCCTTAAGAGGTCCTCCTTTAAAGTCCAAGCCTAAGAGACGCGCTGGTGGTGGTGTAGCTCCAGAGGAGTCCCTGGAAGCTGCACTAGCCGCCCCACCAAAAGTCGACTCTCGCGGCCGCACAATCACTCTCCCAAGCAAATATAAGTAGTAAATAGCAATCGCGAGCATATTACAAGTCTCTCCACCAAAAAATCTCGTAATAATAGCTATTTTGTGGCTCTCTGCAGCCTCATCTTTGTAGTGATGGGCATGTTGTTAGTGGGGCGGCACGCGAACCGGGGCGGCACGCGCGTCAGCACAGTATAGGCCGCTAGGTTTATAATATGCTACTACGTAAGCGCCCGAAGTTCTCTTGTTAAAACGCAAAAGCCTGTCTTGCTTTACGGACAAATCCGGAGCGTATATTAATAAGGACTATATAACCTAAAACTCTTATACGCTGTACTGCAGTGCAACTGGCTATGCTTTAGGACCTCTAAAGTGACACTAAATGCAGTTACCCGTAGTAAAATAAGGGTGTCTTACTATTAGAGCTTCTAGTGCTACTAACGTAACGACTAAAAGCGTAACTATAACGTTGTAATTTTAATTATTAAAACCTAATAGCAGGTGGAGACGCATCTAAAGTATGTTAGCTAAGTAGCTAAAAGATTATTGCAGGGCGTGGCTAAGAGTTGCGGCGCATAAAGGATGTTCGTGGTTCTGCGCAGAGGGATGTTCGACCCATAGGGATGGACGTTACTCAGACTCTTTTATAGCTTTAATTAACACCGATTTTTGCTCCTTGTTTGATCTCTTTCTACGTGAACATGTACTGCAGGAACTGTAGAGAAGCGTCGACTGGACGAGAATTACATACGCTTCGTAATTTCGGCACAAATTTTCTGCACGACTTAGAGAGGCGTTGCGGCGATCTCCACGACACGCATTTCATCGAATTACCGGGAATGGTGTCAGTTACCCTACAAAAACTAGCTTAGTAGCATAACCAACATCGCACTTTTCTTCGTTGGAGGTTAACATGGTATGGAAACAGCAGGTGCAGAATTGATGAGCATTAAGTTAGATTTTGTACAGCTATTGAACGAGGATTGCGAGAGTCTGGACCAAGAAGTGTTTCGCCACAGCGTGTGTCGCTACGCAGTGGGAGATGTTACATGTGCCTTCCCATTCCTGGCTGTTTGGTTTGGAGTTGGTGTGCGTGTACTTTTTCCATGATGCATGGTACGTCATTTTGGTGAGGTGGTGAACGAGCGTCAGAAATGTGAGGCTCCTAGAATATTCTATATATATATATATGCATGCGTGCGCGCACATACATGACGCCCATGGAGCAACGTAAATCCATGAACACGAAATGGTATCATGGGATTCTGGATGCTTTCAGCACGCTAGCGAGAAGAGAGAATCGAAAAGAGCGAGACGTGATGCCTGGAATCGATACAAGTATGATGGCAAGGCTGAGCGAAGGCGATACGCACAAGCACGCTGCAGGCGAAAAGACACCGGTAAAGCCATCGCCACTCCGTTACTTTCCTGGAGACTACTTGTAAACTGTTTTGACGGGTATCGGAATGCCGTAGCGCAAGATACGGCTCCGGCTAGGCCAAAGCGCAACCGCCATGTCACCCGGGTGGGCATTGCAGGGCACTTCGGAAATAAGCGAGCAGCGGGCTAAAGTTACCTTCGAACTTCCTCATACCGCCTCTCAAGCCCTATAACAAACGGCGACCGGTTTCTACTTAGCAAAAGATAAACACGTAGGCAGGGGCTTGTGGTGCGGTATATTGTAATTAAGATAATAAAGAGACTACGGCTCAGTGCTATGCGTATCTACGTTGGCGGTCGAGCTGCTATCCGTTTTGTTTTCTTGCCTCTCTGCCACTTCCAGCAGTCGGGAGTACTTCTCGTGAACCTCCATCGACCAAGGGACCAGATCATTAACATAACGCTGCGCCACCACTACCATCTTCTCCAGCCTATCTAGTCTCTGAGAACATATATCCTGGAGCTCTGAAATATCACGCCGCAGTTGTTGGACTTGATCCGACAGGTTGGACAGCTCCTTTAGCACTTGGGATGACACAGCCTCGTTGGTGGGTCTTTCCTTGGCTGGAGGGCCCGGAACCTGTTCAGGGCGAGCGTAAGAAGACCCCGGCTCGACAAAAAAGTCTTCGTCCCAGCCTAACCCCCACTCATGTTCCGGGATGGTCGGTAGGCTGTGGTACTGTGTTGGTTCTTTGGAGATTATCTCATTCAATGAAGAGTATGGTGCCGATTGATCATAAATCCACCGACTATTCTCGGTCGGGTTCATGGCTGGTGGGCTGTGGTACTGCGTCGGTTCTTTGGTGATTATCTCGTTCAATGAAGAGTATGGTGCCGATTGATCATGCATCCACTGACTGTTCTCGGTCGGGTTCATGGTGGGTAGGCCGTGATAGGTTATCGTGGTGAGTAGCGACAACTTATAGCCAGTCAAGACCATCAGAAAGAAGGGGCAAGTAGTAAAAGTGGCGCTGGGCCAATGCGGCATCAGCGGATCGCTGTCTTGGGCCTCGGCAACCAGGCGAGTCGCCTTTCCTGCATCCCCGTCTAGCTTGCCGGTAATGGCGCCCCGGACCGCAATGACCCGGCAGAAGGCATTTATATGACCCTTCCGTGATGGCTCGTAGACAAAAGAAGCCTGCGTCCACTGACATTCCTGGACGTGTTGTACCGCTCGCCAAAACATGGCGCAACGAAGTCATCACGCCACCTTGCCGGGTCAAGGCCAACCCCCAAAGGTAATTTGTATCTTCGTCACAAAACTTAAACAAATCTGAGCATGCTATGCAGGGTAGCTCCGTTTCTCCGCACTGTTGCGTCCAAGCCGCGATACAGATGAATAATCTATACCATCATGTCCAAGCCCAGCTGCAAAATACCTTGGCTCAGTTGCAAACCACTCAAAACCAACTCCGCCATACACACATCCAGAAGATCGAGATCCAGGAAGAGTTAGAGAGTGAAAGAGGCGCATGCGAGCTCGTTAACCAGCAATTCTTGGAATTGAAGCAAAATCATGACAACCTTCAGAAAGACCAGGAGGAAGCGGTTGCACTTCGAGCCCAGCTCACCAAATCGATGGTAGATTATCGATCCTATGCGGAAGAAGTTACACGACAAGCCGAAAAAATAATCAACGATCTACGCACTAGAACTGTTGAGGGGGAGGTTGGTGGCACGCACGACGGCCAAAGTATAAGCGCCATGATTTTGCAGTCTGCCAGGAACACGCTGCTTGTGGAGGCTACGACACGAGGCTACTCCGAAACAGATATCCTCGATAAGCTGAAGCACGTCATGGACCAAAACGTCGAGTTTCAGCTAGAAAACGAGAGACTTTCCGAGGCATTGGAAGCTCAGGATAGGGAATTGGAGGCTCGGGACAGGGAGTTGGAGGCTCGGGACAGGGAATTGGAGGCTCGGGACAGGAAATTGGAGGCTCGGGACAAGGAAATGGAGGCTCGGGACATGGAAATGGCGAGTTTAAACAAGGCTCTTGAGCTCACCACAGAAGAGGGCAAACAAGCAAGGTCTCGCCGCGGTGGGAAGCAGAGGAAGCTCATGCCCAGAGTCGATAGTACTTAAGCTCTATATGCCTGTAGCCTAGCTATACATGCCACATTCCTTCAAATCTGTGATCCTAGCTCCTAATACATGCTCGACAGGAAGAACCGAGACTTGCGCACTCAACACAAAAGAAACCAAGGACCGTGGAGGCAACGCATCCTCTAGAAATGATGCCTGCAGAGAGTTACAAAGGTACTTGCATTGAATCGTGAGTGGGGCAACGAGGGTGAGCCTACTTTCTGAAGTGCCTGGTAGGTTGAGCCACCAGCGCACTGGATGAAGCTGTGGAGGTCTTCGCTGCTCGGTCCTCCTATCGAGCAACCAGGTAGATGCTTCAGAATGCTCTCTAGCAATTCCTTGAAAGGCGTCGCCACAGAACCTGACTCGGGCCCTTGGTACACGGCCCGGTCGAATTCTGATCACTGTTTAGCAGCGAAGCAGGAAATAACTTCCATATACGAACCAAGTTTTACCCTGCCATCATATGCAGATACAGTGATATCTTCTAGCCGTATCGTGACGAAAGAAAAGCCTGCATCGCTGAGAAAGTTGATTCCGCGAAGTGCCTGTTGACGGCGCAGTTAGCCTTGTACGCTTGCCTCCTACAGAAATCCATACTTCTTTGCTAATCGTCTTGATTTGGGCCACCCCAAGCTGTGGGGACTGGGATACGGCGATTTCGGAAAGTGGGAATCCTGGTCGGTCGAAAACTGTGAAAAGGGAACTAGCGAATCTGAAGACGCCAATGATATTCAAGAGATTGGGGACCGGCTTGCTCAGACCAACGACGGTCTTGTCGGCGCTTCTTCGGATCATCACGGTCCGATGCGGATGCTCGTCCGAATAGTGCCCCTGCGCGAGACAGTATGGGCGTATACCTTCTGGATCTACGAGATATATACACTGGAAGATTTGGTCGGGGTTTTTTGGGATTGGGGTGAATACGCGGATCATATTGTTGGCAGAGAAGTCTTCTCCCGCAGATTCCATAGTTTTGCTCGTCTTCCTGGACTCGACAACCCGAGGTAGTTCCAAATCCACTGGTCCGTCAACACCGCTGAACTTGCGCTTGCCGTGAGCAAAGCTATCTCCACCGTGGTCGGCATTGGCTCTGTGGTCGGAGGTTCCTGTCTTGGGAAATAGTGTGAGTCGCCGGGATTCCATTTCGTCGCGATACGATGGTTGACAGGGTGGCGGAGCGTTATTTAAAGCATCCAGGCGCCGCAGAAATTTGACTGATGAGATCTTCCAGTTTTAAAGTCTGCCGAGGGCACCCGTTCTCTCTATCGAAGATGGATCCGGCCAAGAAATCAAAGCCGCCCCGCGCAAGGCCTCTCGAAATCAACCCCATCGACCACATCATCAGATGCTATGGAGGCCGCACAATTGCTTTGGATATGGAACCAAATCACATGGGTCACGCAAAGAGGCACGAAGACTGGATCCAATACATCAATTTCCTCAACCAGAAGAACGGAGACCTACGTCTAGAAATTACGTTTTATCGAGAGTGCTTCCAGCACGCCGAAAAGTTCAAGGACAAGATTAACAGCCTATCACAGGATCTACTGCACGAGTGCATTATCGGCCTACTTGATACTACTTCTCTTGAAGAGATTCGAGTTATTTCCAAGCGCTTCTTGGAGGCAGTGGACGAGCTTCGCGGAAGCCAGAAGAAGGCTTTTGATGAATTTATAGCTCCATACAGGTCGGCTCAGAAAACGCCACGCCCCGAACTATTCCCTAAGAACGGATGGTTCTAAACTATGCTTGACCAACTCCTTGACACTGATAGGATAAGGTGCTTTTCCTATTTGTGCATGCTGCCGGTTCGGACGGCTGGAAATCTAGTTCCAGGTACCTGACGTCCCTGCGCATGTGTTCTGCAACGGTTTCGCGTGCCTGGTATCTTATGTGCCGGTTGGCGCACACTGCTTGTGAATTAGTACGCCCAGTACATCCCATCGTAGAAGAAGGGGCATACTGCAAATTGCAATCTTTCCCCTACTCGTTTCCAGCGTGTCGCGAATGATTTGTGGTATATCTGGTTTCCCCCTGATTTCTGCGATCCGACTACCTTGTCGTTTTTGGCGTACCAAAGGTCCTTCTTCACCCAGCAATTCATAGCCTCCGTATAAATAGACGTCTATAATCTGAATCCTCATTCAGCTTTTCGTACATCGCACCCGTAAGGGGGCCTATACCTACATTTTCTCCGTGCGGGGCCGGCCGAACCCCGGGCCGGTCGGGGACGCTGCTTGTCCTTACGCTTCTCTTAATTTTCAAGTTTCCGTCCCCTAGAATATCTTCCAGGGGCTTATCTTCTATCAGCAGGCCATCCATAGCCTCTCCCACAAGATCCCTCTGGTCCTTGTTCTCCACGTGCCAGATGAGGAGCAAATCTCGGGTCTTGATTTTGGAGCGCTTATAATCACGCACGATACTTTGTATATAAGGTAGATGACCAGCAATTCCGATGCTACTAGCGAAGAGCACTACCGTCCCGAACTCTTTCAAGTCGAATCCATACCCGTAAGGGCCTTCGACGAAGGCGTGACCTTTGGTTTTGCTTCCCTCGAAAAGACGCCTGGTGAACCCAGCTCGGGGCTGGATTCTCATTTCGATGGATCCTTCGTTCTTCGAACTTGCTACCATGAATGGATGGCGTTGGAAGATGGAAAAGAACCCAGGGTTGAGCATTGTGAGGTAAGCGTATTGGCCAGGCTTAACTTTCCAAGGCCGAGGGAGCACGATCTCAACGCTCACAGAGTCGTGGATCTTCTTGATAGCGACGCTGGTTCTAGGCTTGGTTATCGAGAAATTGCGATAGATGAGAAGAAGGTTCCTATGAACCTGTGTTGCAACCCAAACACATGCACCTAGTATTGCCTGGATCCTAGCCATTCTACTAGCTGTAGCAGCATGAAACCATAGGGATACGGGTATTAATGTGAAGCAACCGAAGTGGAGGACCCAGAACATCTCGTAGAGACGATTTCGGAATCCTGGCACGGCAGTGATGCACATCAAACCGAGGCACGAAAATCCCTAAGTGCCTTTAGCAAACGAAGATTTTAAAGACATGGCCACAATTACAGTTACTCCAGACAGCGAGACTGTTGTAGGACTCCAGTCTTGTCTAATCAGCTCTAAAATTGCATGGAGGGAGCCTTCGGTCAAAGCTACCACACCAATTAGATAATGAACCTTGTGATAGCTTCTCAATGATATGCGGAGAGCATCAGCCGCCAAACTTGCACCTGGGAGGGATAAGATGAGGTTTGTCGCCAGTAGCGAAGCAGTTCGTCTGCTTAGCTCCTCTACAGAACTTGTACCCAGTCCAGCACAAACGCCATTCGCGCCGATGAACAAAATGGCGAAGAAAACATCACGCCATGAAGCTTGTCTTTGGCAGATCTTAGCGATCCCTTTTGACGAATAAATTACATGTTTGAAGAAGGCCACGGTGCACATGGAAGCTAGCCATTGCATGAAGGAGTAGACGCCAAGACAAAGGGCAATCACGGCGGCTAGCCCAACCGCCACTACGGTGTACCAGGCGGTGGTAGCTGAATGATCCATGTTGGTCCGGCAGGTCCTCAAGAACTAAACCCGATTATATAGCATCCAAGCATGGCCAATGCGCACCAGCGCAACATAAATAGCTAGCCTCCGACCACCGCCAACCAGCAGAAAAAGGAATGGCCTCCAAAAGGTTGAAGCAAGAATCTTTCCGAAAGCGAAGGCACAACTTCATCCGCCGAGGTCATGAAATTAGTGAACGTTACAGTGTAGGCGTGTACATATGCATCCTCAAAGAGAATGGCCAATACTACGTGTATAACTCGCATCCCACCAAGGCTAACTGGCCGCCGACCTCGTCGCACTTGGTGGGTCTTAAGACCAGCCCGAATTCTGTTATGCGTACGCTAATTCCTCAGTCATCTGCATACCCCGTGCCACAAATCAAAACACCTCAAGACTATATAGCCGTAGAGGACGGAGGCAAAAGGTCGCTGCCGTACAAACGTGTCTCATCTTTACCTAGACACTTGCCCAAGCCTCCAGTTCCCGGATATGGGCAGGAAGAGATCTTTTTGGGAAGGCAGCTAGAGGGAATGCAGAGGCAGAATGGCAGGTTAGAGGCAAAAACCTCGCTTGCCCCACATTCCACAAGCCCGTATGATGGAAGTGATCTGCAAAGCCTGAAATCTGCCGGTCTGCTAGAAAGTAAGGCTTACCAAAAGTAATGGCATAGCTTTACCGTGGCTGTATAGTCGCGTTCTAGCATATATAAAGGGGGTCACAGACAGATATAGTGTTAGTTAGAATGAAACTGAACATCTCACCATGAGTCCCGTCAGTCAAAGAGGCAAAGCTCCATCAGCGATCGTCAAGGGGCCGAAGACTCGCAGCCAGAAGAAAGCAGTGAACTCTGGCCCTATGCAAGAATACCAAACTCTTCAAAAGAGACGAAAAGAAATAGTCAGTGAAGAGACTTTGTTAAAGGCAGCAATAGACGCAGGTCAAGGAGAGCCTGAAGATGAAGATCAACTTAAGATTCTACAGCAGCAACTGGAAGAGGTGGACATGAAGATTGCCTATCTTGCAGCACTGGCAGATAGTGGTCTTGTAATACGAGACAACGGAAAAGATGCCTCGGTGCCGACGAGAAATGAAAATGCCACAGAAAATATCTCAGCGCCGACGGAAAATGAGAATGCTACAGAAAATATCTTGACATCGACCGTCAGTGGACAAGATGTCGAGATGGAAATTGATAATATTAAGCCGGAAGGGTCGGTGAACGCTGAAATCGATAAGCCTACAAAGAGTCTTGTAGATGATCTCAATATGACGTGGGATGTCGATGTGGAAATCCAGCAAAATGAGTCTTCGCTTCGGGATCTCGATAGACAGGTCTTCGGCCACCTTTCCAGGAACTCCACCACAAGATATTGCATCCGTTTTGGATCGGCCGCTGCTTACAGTGCCAAGTTCGAGTCAACACTTCCACCCAACTCCACCTACAACGGAAGTAGGGATGTTACGCAACGCAGCAACCGCATCGTAGAGAAGATTGTGCAGATTCATAGAGACAGGAAAGAACAACTTCCAATGGAGATACTTAGTAAAGTTCAGATATTGTGTATCTACTGGGATTCCAAAACCGGTCTCGGACACGAGGCAGAGGTTGAGGTATTGGACCCAGACTTTCAAGGCAGACGGCCAAATACACGGTGTTTTGTCTATCTCGACCCCACTCTCTATGCACATTACAACTTAGAGAACAAGAGTGGTTACAGCCACGAGACTCGATCAACGATGAAACTTTGCGTAGAAGGGAACGATGACTGGCAAAAGTCTATCACGTTCTACAATACTGCGGTCAGGCTTGAGAATAATTTCGAGAAGTACTGTATGAAAGGGAAGCCTGGAAGGCCTGAACCACTCTGTGAGTTGCTGGATGAGAGAGTAAGGGGATCTCGACGCTCGGTATCACGATATACCAGTGTCGAACCGTTAAGTCCTCGTCAGCAAACTCCTCGCCAGCAAACTCCTCGCCGACAATCGCCCCGTCAACAGACTCTCCGTCAACAGACTCTCCGTCAACAGACTCTCCGTCAACAAACTCCCGACCGGAAAACTCCTATGCCAGGTCAGCTTCAAACACCCCCACCCGAATCTCACCCGAAGAGTAGCCCTAGAACTTCTAGTTTAATGACACCGAGAGAGAAATTTCATCGAGAATTTCTCGAACTGTTTGGATTGGGAGATGATGTGACATTTGAGAATCTGTCAGAAAAGCAACAGATTTTATACCCTGCTCAATTCACGAAATGGAAAGCAGTTAACCTGACAAATGCAGATTAAATTACGAAGGACTACAGCTAAGGGAAAGGATGCAGAGGGAGGAAGAGATGGAAGATGTTAGATGCCGTGTTGGGTCTATCCCTATGTTGCGAGCCACCGTCTGTAGCGAGTCAAATTTTAGGTAGTTTTGTTTTAGAGTAATCTTAACTTCATGTATAAGTTACCTCTGCATATACTTAAATTTATATAAGTGCTACAGTCTGGCTTCTCTAGCACTCCTAGAATGTCTCCTGCCTTAAATTATGTTGGTGTTGCCACTATATCGCTGGTTTGCTAAGAGGCTTGCAGTCAGACAGCTCGCCTTTCAAGGTTCAAACTTGGGAAGAATCCACCTATTCGTGGCGCGAAGGATGTCCACACACTGTCTCAAATCACGATCCAGAGAATGTAACACTATGAGAAGAGTAATGTGAAGCGCTGGTGTATTTCACAACAAGTCTTAATACAAAGTGCTACCCAATGCAACCTCATCCACCGCCCGCTTCAGCCTCGCGAACTCCCAAAAAGCCATTCCACCACTTGCGGAAGTCTCCATCGACCCAGTCCCTTAGCACCTTTAAGCTCTTGACCAGCCGATATGTTTGCACTATATTCGCCGTGTTTCCCAAGGGAACCGAATGGAAGATCTGAATATTCGACATCGGTTTGCGAATGTCCGAATTCGATAGGTGGGGAGCGTTTGAGGGCGTGACCCGGGCGAAGAAGAGCGACCACGCTTCGGATTGGATGTCGATGAGTGGAAATACAGTCTGTGAGAGGATATCAGAGGGATCCGGGACCATCACGACGGTGGGAGACGGGGTCGGTCCCTGCGTCTGTGGCTGCTCCGCTCGCGACATCCTGCCACTTCTTCCGCGGCTTTTCCGTCGACCTCGTGTGACCATCTCCGATTCCAATCGGCCAGGCCGTGCCTCTGCTGCCGGCTTCTTCACCCCAAGCAGAGCAAGCTGCCCTACGAGTGCCTCGATCCGTGCCATCTGCGCCGCCACCCACACGCCCAGTTGTACCTTCGCCTCCTCCACGGTCCGACTCTCGGTCTTGGTCTCGATCGATACAGCGATAGGTCGAGCGCGTAGACCCTCGTAGCCAACGTGGTTGATGGAATCGGTCGACATGTCGATGAGGGATGATATAATGTCGCATGCGGGACCGGAGGGCTCGAGGTAAATGGCATAATCGACGATCTTGCCAGTTGTGAGGTTGTTCGAATGTGTGGGGCGATATTCCGGTGTGATTTTGGCTGCAGTTCTGGATGGTATCACTCTAGTTAGCGAAGCTCATTGAGTGTCCCAAGTCGTGGACGGACCGAAGAGTACTTACACGCTTCGGAACCCAACACTCGTCTCATCGTTTCCCAACGCCAGCTCTAGCACCTTGGTGTGCACGCGATTGTTCCACTCGGTCTCATGGTCCCGGTTCACCGAACACCGGTGCGACAGCGAAATGATGTCCTGTATGGTCCGCAGCTCCCACAGCAGTTCGTCCACTGGCCTTTCATCCGATGTATCGAACTGGTGCTGCTTCACCTTGCCCATGTCCGCCTCCGCCAGCCGTTGTTTGAGTTTCGCAGGCACCACAGGCCCGTCGCCCACATCCTCCAGCTTCTCCAAGAGCGCAAGCCCGTTTCCACCGAGTTGTTCTCGTTTCGAAGCGATCGTGTTCGCCAAGTGTGTGTATGTCACCCCATTTTAGAGCTATTATGGTGTTCGGCGATCGTCACACGAATCCGCGCATCACGCGCACGGACACGGTGTGTTGGGGTGCGCATTGACTGCCAAGATACGGTAAATCGCACGGGCTCCTTTGCACCATAACTCATCCCTTCCTCACAATAATATTTGGATAAAATAGTAGTCTTCGCATCTTGCCTCCGCTCGTACCACAGCCACTTCCCTAGCCCGTCTGTTGTTCTGTCTTAAACCAAAAACACGTTCTTTGCCTCAACTTCCAAATTATGGTACCATCTACGCCGCCACAGCGCGAGCTGCTCATGGTGGGCATGAGCGCCAAAACCTACCGTATCGGAAAGACCGTCAGGAAGGAATGTCATGTGCTCGTTGACGACATGGGCATCACAAAGCAGAACAAGGAGGCATGCAAAAATGAGGCCGACGTCTATCTTATCCTGGGCAGCCACCCACTAATCGCCAAATGCTTGTCAATTGGTCCCGAAAAGGAATATATTGAGCTTGAGTACTATCCTAACGGCAACCTTAAGGAATACGTCCAGACGAATTGCACAAGAATCACAGAAACGGATCTGAAGCGTTAGGCCTATCAAATGATTGAAAGTGTCGCATATATCCATTCCAAGGGAGTCAGGCATTCTGACTTCAGGCTCGACCAGTGGCTGGTAGACGCAAACCTTAACGCCCGGCTTAGTGACTTCAACGCATCGGGATTTGACGACCAGCCAGACCTCGGATTAAAAGGGAAACCGGCACAGGGACTTGAAATCCTAAGCCATTACCTCCCTCGAGATCCTGAGGCGGATAACACGGTGGAGTCGGACTTATTCGCAATGGGTTCCACACTCTACGAACTCCTAGCTGGTCAAACCCCCTACGAAGGCCTGAGCGGCGAATTAATCGAGTCCTCCTTTTGAAGAGGAAAGTTTCCAAGCACAGAAGGACTTCTGCTTGGGGATATTATTATAGGTTGCTGGGAAAAAAAAATTTCTTCTGCTAAAGACATCCTTTATTACGGCAAGGATGTCTTTAGATCAAAGGAAACGAAAGAAGCCGACAAGACGGGAGAGAGAAAAGATGTGTAGATAATACGATATATTCTCTAGCAAGCGCGGTTAAAGTGTAGATGTTAAGCACATAAATCTCAATAAAAGCAAACGCGCCGCTCGTCAAACTCTATCCTTATCTTGTACGCGCCCGTTATCCCCTTTTAAGCGAACGACACCAGCAATAGAATTTGCCTTGTGATTAAGCTAAATGGACGTGATGATAGCGGGCATATCCAGTGTTTGACCTCTCGTAGATAGTGCATATTCGACAAACATGTTAGCGGACAACCAAGTTCAACTAAGTTCTTTGTACCAACCTGCCTAGGCCGAGCTGGAATTTCCGCCTTGATCGCCGTGATCATGTCCCGGACGCGGACCTTTCCTCCTAGTCGATCCAGAATGAATCATCTGGTACCTGTGGTAGTTTCGAATACCGCTGGCAGGTTTCTCGTCGCATGGATCTGGAACAACTCTACTCTGAAATGTTCTTTACATGGCCTGAGATGAGGGACTTAGTGAGCTTGGTACCAACTTTGATGTCGTATGGCCCTTAGTCAAGAGGCGCAGCTTCTAGGCACACCTCACTCGGTGTTCCGGAAGGTATTAGTGGCAACATTCGGTGTTCAGGATCACAGGACGCATTTATGCAGACCACCGTTACGGAGAAAGATGGCCCTAATTATGGCGTTCTTCCGACAGAGCTAGCAAATAGTCTACCCAACAAATGTTGTTACCTACGCTAAGGCTCTAAAGTGAATGAAGAAACCGATCAAGGCCAGGCCCCTACATGATTCTTACCCCGTGGCCTTTTCCGGTGATGTTTGCATTGTGACTTCCCTACAACCAGTGTATCGGAAACCGACATTACATCTGATTCAGGAGTTGGCTATGATGCGAATGAGCAGACGGTAGAGGATCCTACCGCTCCCCTACCTCCTTCCCCTACAGCCCTCCTTGAACCCGCCCTGACCGTCATCGGCCACGAGCATAAAGTCTACTACGCCTGCATCTCGTCTGCTGTTGAAGATGGAGACATCGCGATCCTGGGCCCAGATGAAAAATTTATAAACTTGTCTACGCGGTCTGTTTAGGGCATTTTTAAGCTAATTAAATTCTATGCTGGCATATTAGACTATGGGTATGGGGCCGACAGAGAGAGTGAGCATGAAGGTGAAGAAGACCTTTGGGGAGAGTATATAGGGAGGATTTCTAAGGCAGTTGGCGCAATGGTGTGACCACAGGATAGACTCGGTAGATGGTCTGATGATGGTCAAGGAATTGGTTGCCAGAGATCAGAATACCCATTAAACGTCACACTCAATACCTTGCTAAGCTAGAGAACTATGGTTTTTATTACTTAACGAAGAATGGTTTGCTCACTCTTCAGCTTCTTAATTCGGTCCTGGAAAAAGTCCCTTTGCCGCTTGCAGGATGCAGGCTCAAAAGTAATCCCTTATGCACCCGCGTCGGATAGCTTGCTAACGAAGATTGGTGAAAACATATCTTCTGTGGACCAAAGTCGGCTTCACCGGTATATTAATGATGGACACTGTGCACATCTAATGCATGCCTCATAAAGTGTTCCATCCCATTCAGCTTCTTAGAACAGTAAGGGTGACGGCATTCAAACTTACCCTAATACTAAGAGTCCTTAAAATGTACCACAACGTGCTTCTTAAGGACGTCTTTTCGCGGTATATGACGCATGCGCCGTTCATACTGGAGCTCCTTATAACCTATACAGAGAAGACATACAAGGTGTGGAAGGATTATTAGGTATAGATAATAAGACTAAGTATTGGCGACTCCTTCGCTTCTAAATGCGGCGGGCTCAACCCTCTCGAATTTAATATTTAGCCCTATAGGCGTAGTTGTGGGCCCACCTGCTCTTAAGGATGACACTAAATCTTCTTTAGAATCTACCTTTTATTTGCAAGCCTTTGGGCGACGGGTTTCCTGGCGGCGGTATAGTTAAGCTAGAGTATAAATATATTGGACGCGAGCTTTGTTATTTTTAAAAGGCTTAGAGAGCATGTTAGCTACAATAGCACGCTCTTGTAGTTTAAATTCTAAGGTTAGTAGAGTGAGGATCTTGGTTGCAGGCTTCCCACTAAGCTACTTCCTAATCTTAATAGTATTAATCAAGTCGTGGAACCTTTGGATCGCCTCTCTTAGGCGCTTCTTACGTAACTTCTCCGTAGTGCTACTAATCTTACGCCTAGTCAACTCGTAGTCTACGTAAAGTGAAGTTCCTTAAGCCTGCATAAGTGGCTAGAAGCCTTATCTATGTAGCTCGCGCTTGTAATTATCCCTTTCCTCGCGGAGTGCCACAAGCAGCGGGTGGTTACGCACCTTCTCTTATTGCTTGTCGTCTAGTTTAACTAGCGCACGCCGATCTCGTAATAAGCCTATCTTGGCAACAGACCAAACCAGGTCCTCTTAAGAAGGTATACCAAAATAGATCGATTAGAAGTCGCGTGCGATGTGCGTTGGCGTATAATATTTTTTGTAGGTTTCGCTACTATAACCCATGGTCTGGTTTTGGTTGGTAGTAAGAAGAGCCTCTGGCAACGTCTATTAGCTTTAGCACAAAGAACTAAGTTATTTGCAAGGGTTGCCTACTATTAATATTATCCCTAGAAGCTCGTCGTAGCTGGTAAAGCTCAACGTTTTCTTTAAATCCTGTAACTCGCCCTAGTCAAACGAAAATTTCCCGATATTTCCAGTAAGGGAACGCCGATGGTAGAAGGGCACGGCCACCCTCTACCGTGCTTTGAACGTTGTAAAAGAAAGGCTTGTCCAGCTTGTCCTTCTTCTATCTAATGTGGAGAACCTCGCGTTCTGCTAGTATCTTAAGATCGAAGATTTGCTAAATAGTAGAAAAATTATCGTAGAATGCATCCTGCCTAAAGCTAATAGCTAGCAAATGCGACACTATACAGTACGCAGGCAACCCCTCGAGGTGAAATATAAACTTCTTTCTAAAGGGTAAATAACAAGTTAACGAGGCATAATAATCTTTATAGTATAACGTACGGTGTTCTGTCTCTCTCCTTGTTCTTGACGTGCACTAGGTTTACGTTCGCCACAAGAACGCTTCGTCTAGGATCCGTAAGACTAAAGACCTTTATAAGTAACACATCCCTAAAGCAGAGCGCTTTGTTACTTCCTTTATTACTTATACTCTCGACAAGCGCTCCTAGTCGTGTAGCGGTAGCTACACTTAAGAGGAGGAGGGCCGAAATCTGCACGCGAATGAAGCCGTGCAATGGCCTTTTGTCGTCTACCTAAAGAGCATGCAGGATGGCAAAGAGATCCTGGACATACATGGCTAGCTTGTCTTTCTTCGACCTATCCAGTTGGAGCTCTGGTATCCACTGCGTTAGGTTAGGGATAGATCACTAATTAGGAGATTATAGGGCCTGACGAACACTGCGGATATCTTTAAGGACCTTATTAGGTATTACATAGCCTACAACGTAATAGTAATACATACTAATCTATTTTTAATAAGCTTCGATTGCACTTTCCTTCTTGATTCGAGAATGCTCTATTCGCCATTCTAGATACGTCTTAAATACGGCTAGGTCGCATTTGCGTAGCTAGTCCTTTAAAGACAGCCCCGTCACTTCCTGGACCATAAGGCAGTATCTAAGCATTGTTAGTCTAAGTTATGCAAACGACCTCTGTGATGCTTGCCTTTTCCAGAATTCGCTTTCCGTCTGCCATAGTTCCGTCGTTCTATTAGAGTGTCTCGGTTTCGCTGGACCTTGCTTCCAATAGTAGGCTATTCTCTCCAGTATCGCAGCCGCTTTAGAAGCTAGTGGATCCCGCTCTCTATCCCGTTCTACATCTAAGCCGATGCCGCTGTCTCTGTCGGTTCCTGCGTCCGCTGGTGATCCGGCATCCGTGTCTAAGGTCAAGTGTGTAACTGGTTCGAGATCTTCCTCGCAGACGAAGCTGGAACCACAGTCTAATAAGGGTGTTGCGGGGGATGACGGGTTTTCATAGATCGGCACGGCGGTTGAGGGAGGAGGATTGTTGCGGCATCGTCTCTTCGCTCTACTCGTAGCGATAGTAGAGACCGCTGCAGGCACGGCGCGGGAGGTGCCAAGTCTGCGGCTGCGTCGAGCCATCGTCGCCGCGTCGCGAGCAGGCCGGCGAGGTCGAGGAAGGCGGCTAGATGTGTGAGGTATGCGTTGCAATGGTTGCAATGGTTGGATCTGTAGAGGAGAAGGCCTAGAAGGAGGTTTATTTATAAGATTATTCTGACCGACGCCTACGGAGCAGAAAGTGGAGGGTCATCGTGTCTAACGTCAGTCCAGCGGCGTTGTTCGCAGCGGCGCTTGCCCTCAAGCACGGTGACGAGGGGAAGTGAGCCTGGCAAGGCGTGGGTAACCGACGCGCTGCGCGCCAACGATCCCTGTCCAGGCACCGTTCGGGCGACCAGGGTCATTGTTAAAGCAGCGAGCCTTTGGGGGCCAAGCGAGGTGGAAACGCCGCCAAAAGCGGCGGCAAAACACCTCCGAAAATGGACGCTTTTCCACGACCACTTGAATATTATTAGGTATATTAAAATTTAAGAAACTAATAAACTTAGGGTCCTTACTAAGTTTATTAATAATTACTATAATATTCGTGTAGCTATTACTCTTAAGTAGGATAATAATAAAGTTTATTATAATATCCTTCTATCCTTATTTAGGTAGTAATAAAAGCTTTAGCAGGCCTTATTTCGCTTCTCTCTATAGTTTAGTTCTTCTATAAATATTATAGTTCTTAATATACTACCTTACTTAGTTAAATATCCCTAAAAAGAAGTAGTCTTAAGTAAGAATCTTATAGGTGTTTTTTTATCTTAATTATTCTAAAGCTAAGAAACCATACGTAACTACTATTAGCTTTATCTATAAAGGTTTTAATTTTAGTACCTATTATCTTAACCTATAGTATAGGTATCCTTAGTTATCTATACTATATTCTAAAATACTAATAAATACTTCCACTTAGATTCGAACTTCCTAAGCCTGTTCTTAATATAGGCCTTTATCTTACTATACGTACTATCTTTATCGTATTCTGCCTCTTATTATATAGTATTAAAGTCTAGTTCGCGTCGCTTGGCAGGGCTATCGCCTCCTTAAAAGGTTAATATAGGTAGTTTAGGGCGTGTTAGGTAAGCAAGTACTAGGTCCTTATCTACTTTAGTGTAATTAAGTTCCTCTATAATAATAAGTATTTAGGGGATAAAAGACTTTGAGCTATTTCTTTTAGTAGTCTCTTAAAAAAGCGTAAAGTATCTTAACTTTAATTTATTATCTTTACTATCCTTTAGTAGGTCTTAGTCCCTTTAAGAAAAGACGTCTACCCTAGAGTTTACTAGTTCTAGTTTATATATAAACGTTATATTAATATAGCTAAGTATGTCTGCCTACTAAACGTGTTGTTTATCTAACCTTTATTTAGTAGCAAAATACGTAATGTTCTTATAATTAGTGTAGACCGTAAGATATTTTACTACTTAATATATATAGTCTTATTTATCTACGTATTTAATAACTGTAAGTATCTCTTTATTATAGATAACGTAGTTATATCCTGCCAGGCTATTTTTTACTAATAAGTAAGCTACTAGGAATAGAATCTTATTATTATTATACTAAAAAAAGTATCTGCTAGTTAACTAGCTAAAGGCGTTTACTTTTAGTACTAATTCTTATTTAGGATTAAAGTAGGTTAGCGCGGAGTCTATATAAAACGCTATTTTTAGGAAGCTAAATACGTGCTACTACTTTTATCTTTAGATAAATTCTACTTTTTTACTAGTAAGCTTTATAATGGGGCTTACTATACTAAAGAAGTCTTATATAAATCTTTAATAAAAGTTCTTAAAGCCTATAAAGCTCTAAACTCTCTTTATTAAAGTTAGTAACTTTTATTTTTAAATTATTTAGACTTTATCTAAGTTCATGCTTACGCCCTTATTAACTTCTATAATAAATTTAAGATACTTAGTTATTTTAACGTAAAACTTAGATTTCTTAATATTTAAGTATAATTCTGCGGCCCCTAACTTTTAAATTATAGTACGTACTTTCTCTTTATAGTCTTTTTGGCTACTACAAAAGAAGATAAGAACGTTATTTATATACGTTAAGTAGTAGTTATTAAGGTGCTCCCTTAGTATCTAATTAATATACTACTAAAACGTACTTAACGCGTTAGCTAGGGTAAAAGAGACTATTAGCTACTTATAAAAACTAAATTAAGTTCTAAATGCTATTTTCTATTCCTCGTTATGTATTATCTAAAGCTTATAAAAGGCTTAAATTATATTACGTTTATTAAACTATTTAGCTATCGCGAGGAGCTAAAGGGTCTTACTAATTTATAATAAAAAGTACTAGTTCTTTTTTAAAATAGCTTTTAAGTCTTAATAATTAATATAGAAGCGTAGTTCTCTACTAGGTTTTTTAGTAAATAATACTATAGCGGCGGCGCTAGACTTACTTACTTAAATAAAGCTTTTATTTAAGTATTTAGTAAGCTCTTTCTAAAGGACGAGCAACTCTTTACGAGACATATTAAATAGAGGACTATAGGGAATCTTTAGGGTCTTGCTATCTCTTTTTAGAAGAGGGATAAAAAGTTCTACTCTAGGTCCACGATGCGGGGGAAGCTTGTTAGCTTGTTCCCTATAAAAGATACGCCATAAGTTCTTCAAAGCTTTAGGTAATAACTTTTATAGGTATACCTTTAGCTTGCGGGTTAACGCCTTTTATATATTTTTTATTAATATAAAAAATACCTTAGCTCCATTTTCTAGGCGTTAATTACGCTAATTTAGGGCTATAAAGGCTGCAGCTAATATCCCTTAAGGTTTAATTAATAGTTTTTTATTTTTTAGTTACGAATACGGGTGCCTAAATATCTAATTTAGATTAATTTCTTAGCCGGGGCTAGTTTAATCCTATTTTTCTTTATCTAAGTTAGACTAAGTATTAGATTGTATAATCCGTTATTAGATAAGACGTATAGCTATATTAGTTCTATATATCTATTAATATTAATTTCTAATTAGATTACTTTACGTACAAAGAGTCACATGCCTCTAATACTAATAACCTTTTATGGATAGGGTAGGTTCTTGCACTATAGGTAGGCTTTTATTATAAGTTCTTTTAATATAAATTTAAAGGTTAAATAACATAAATTAATTATTATTAATATAAACATAATGTTATTAATAAACGAGTATACTATTATTAGTATTTAGACTAGCTATAATCTTTAAAAGTTATTAAAACTTATATTTTACCCTTGTCTAACTTTTACCTTTTAGTAGTAACTATTGCTAGGAGGATCTACTTTTCTAAATTAGTAAAAGCTATATTAAACTTTTTATTAAAGAATTCTTTAATAATAGGTGTAGTGGCGCGAACTTGTGCTAGCTTTATTATAAGTAAAAGTTTTTCCTACTTTACGCGGTATCCTATATTTTTATAATAAAAATAGAAAATATTCTTCTTATAGATTTCTATTACCTCGCGCGATATCTACGTAGCTTATTTTTAAATATTGCTAGACCTGTGTCCTATAGCTCTATCTATTACTTAGTGTCTTTTATCTTAGCTTTCTTATCTAGATATCCTTCTAGGGTTAGCTTAGGTAGGTTCCTAATCTATCTCGCCTAGCGTCCCGTTCTTAGTAGAAAACTTTAGTAGTTATAATATATTTTAGAAAAGGTTTTTTTATCCTTATTAACTCTCTTTTAGACCCCTTATAAGTCCTAATTATTATTTATATCTACTATAATTATTTAGTTATATAAGGCCTTGTAAAAGCTCTAAAGGTATAGGTTCTTTAAAAAATCTTAATTATACTTTTTTAGCTTCTATAGCGTAGTTATTAAAGTTAAAGTTAAAGTTATAAAGCTTTTAGTTCTTATATTATATTATAAGTAAGTAGGTACGCACGATTTCTTCCGCAAGGTAGTTATAAAAGTTATAGTCTAGTAGCTTTTAAAGGTTAGTTTTAGTATATTTTAGGTAGTAATTTAAGTATATAATTTCCACTGTTGCTGTACGTCCTATTAATTAACTAATAATATATTTAGGTATATTTCTAAGGTAGTCCCTATCCTCCGGCAGCTTATATTATATTACTATTCTAAAGTAGTAGTAATTCTATTATTTACTATTAAAGTAGGCTAAGTTAAGAATCTTAGGACGGCGGCTTCTTCCTTAGTTTAAAATAAGCTTTACTATTAATCTCTTAAGTAGCTCTATTTATTAGTCTACTTTTAATAGCTAATACGTACCTTCTGTCTCTTAAAAGTATTATTATATTATTAAGGATTTTTAGCGCTTTCTTACTATTTCTTTAGTTAGTCCTTTTACTCCTTATAGTAGAGTCTAAAAAGTGTCTTTAAGGTTAATAAGTGCTTTAACCTTAACTAGGAGTTACCATATTTTATTCTTATTAACTCTTAATGCCTAAAATATAGTTATAAATAAAGAGGCTGTCCTTTTATTTCCTTAATTATTACTTTTTTATAAACTAATAGCTTGCTACGCATAATTATTCGCGCTAAGATATAAATTTTTAATGAAAGGTCTTATTCTTATTTTTATAACTTTATTATTTAGTTAAGATAGTCTTACTAGCATTATGTGTTTATTAAGACTCTTTTTTAATTACTTACTAAGGAGGGTTCTATTTCCTTATAGGTCTAGTCGTTTTCTTTATAGTATTTATTTACGTAAGTTTTTTAACTTCGTGTGCTACTTTGTAGCTTTAGTCTATAATTATATTTAAAATTTACTTATCCCGCGATAGGTAAAAGTAATTAAATTTAATATAGGGGGCTAGGTGCTTAAGGAGCTAAAGGTACTAAAAAAATACTTATAAATTTAATAAAGAGTCTAAAGTTAAGCTTTAGACGTCGAACTTATATATCTAGGGTTTACATAACCAAGGGTCAAGGATCTAAGGCAACAACTGGGCGTAGTCCATTATAGGAATAACTATAATTTTAAAAAAGTTAGTAATAAAAAATATAAAAAGCTAATAAATAGTTAAAAGTTTATTTATTATAAGAGAGGCGCGTTATACAGGTAGTAATTAAAAATATACGCGCTAAAGAGAAAGCTAACTAGGCTACTAAGTAATATTTTTTATTTATAAACTTATAAGGCTTAATAATAACTTTAAGAACGTCTTAAAATTACTAAAAAGAGAAGTTAGAAAGCCTTAAAAGCTACTTATAAGGTTATAAAGAGGAAGAAATATACGCTAGCACCTATACGCGTTAATATAGTAGTATTTACGCTATTAACGCTATTATCGCACAATAGCCGTCTAGTCAGAATATTAAGTAGATATCTATAATCTAATTAGATAGCGTTTATCTACAGCTCTACAAGACCTCAAATCCAGAAAATCTCGCGATAATCGCTTTTGTATAGAGCTCTACAGCCTCATCTTTGTTGACCTGATTGTGGTGTTGCCCGTGCATGAGGTGACGACTTGCATCAGCTGCCAAGACACGGTACTCCCCAGAACAAACTTGAATCAACATACCCTGCCAACTCCAGTGATCGTCTCACCAACCCTGCTTCTGTCTCCATCCTTGCTCACCACTGCAGTTAAGCCATGTCACTAGTACTGCGAGAATCAAACTATGAAATGCGAGCTCGTCTATTCCCTTTCGCCAACCATTCGCATGGCGCCAGAGTGGTTAACATTGCCTTGGTGTGCATGGCTCAAGCGCTTGCGCACAGCTGGAAACAGGTGCAAACCTCATGAATAGACATACCCGGACATAGGAACAGCTTTTGGGCTCGTTCGCGATCTGAAAATGGCAGGAGCCCGAAAGCATCCAAGCAGCCATCACACCTGCCAAAAGTAGCCACAATGTTCTCACTTCGCAACCGGACCTCACCGTCCAAACCACATCACAAGCATGCGCAACGACATAGTCACGTCATAGCACTGCAACCGCACCAAACATAAAAAGTTCTATTCCTGTGACCAGCGGAGAAAAAGGAAGAAAAAGTCTAGCTGAACCACACATTCGTGCTCTTCCAGTTAACATACTGGGGCCCGATCGCCTTCAGATCGCCGACACCCAAGTTCGCCGCATCGATCGCAATCTCGTGCTTCGCAATCTCAATCGCGCGCTCAACACCCTCAGTCCCATACATATTCGCATACATGAAAGGGCGTCCCATGCCAACCGCGCGCACGCCGAGGGCGAGCAACTTCAGCACGTCGGCGCCATACCGCACGCCACCGTCGGCGTACACTTCGACCTGCTTGAAGATCTCAGGTTCCTCGTTGTAGATCTCTAGCGCGACTTCGAGCGAGGACGGCGTGGTATCGAGCTGGCGACCGCCGTGGTTGGAGAGGTAGATAGCCTTAACGCCATTCTTAACTGCGAGACGCGCGTCGTCGACCGTCTGGATGCCTTTGGGAATGATGGGCAGACTCGTCATGATGGCCATCGTGTGGTACATGTCCCAGGTCAGCAGGCTGTAGCTGCTATCCGCGCGGTGCCTGTTTCCGTCGGCAGCAGAGTCGACGGTGAGGACGATGGCCTTGGAGCCCGCGGCCTCGATGTTCTTGAAGAGTTGATGCCGAACTTGGGTAAGCTTTCAGCATTAGCATAAACCTCGTGCGATTTGCAAAATCACACTAAATTCAAGAAATCCACTTCGCGATGCTGTTCGGCACCAACCTCTTAAACGTCTGAATCTGCATCGTGTGGAAATTCATCCGCATATCCAACACCTCCGGCCTCATCAGTAGCGTCCTGTTGAGTCTGTAGTCTGTCGCGCTCTGTACGACCATATAGTCCGGGATTTGCGTGTTGGGTGGAATAACGCAGTGGGCGACAATTGTGCAATACTGTCCCCGTTAGCACTCCAGTTTCCAAGTAGAGATGGAGATAATGCACCTTCCCAATCACACACCCCTTCCCCAAATACGCGCCCACTTCAATCACACTCCCCTCTCCTACCTCCGCCGCCTCTACAACAGCCGCCGCCTCAATCGTGACATTTCGTCCAAGTACTATGCCTTCTCCGCGAGTGGAGTCGCGCACGCTGCTAGCACGTGACGCTACACTGCTCCTTCTACTGTCGTTCATGGCTTCTGCCATGCTGACGCCGACTCTTGCGCGCTCCCAGAGCACAACCCCTTCCCCGAGAACAATCGGCGCAAGTGAGCTGCTGACCTTGGCGTGGGGATGGAGCACGACGTTCGGACCCACGGTGATGGGCTGTGTACCAGTGAAGCCGGCATGTTGAGCGATTAGGACGGTGTGGTCGACGAAGAGTGAGGGGTGTTTGGGGAGGATGGAGGCGCGCTTCATAGTCGAAGTGCGGCGGGCAGCATCGGGGCGGGAGGGCGTGGGGGCGGACATCCTTGATGGTTGGTAATATGGATCTTGACTCAATCGCAGGTACTTGTCTTATAGATGAACAACTAGGTGTCTTGCGGGCTACCAATTAAAAGCAGCTGCGGTACGTCAACGTTAGAGTCGCGATGAGATGCACGATTATTTGGGCCTAGGCATCTCGCTTAGAGCGTTATCGATAAGAGCAGTCACATGACCCTCGGTCACCTGCCTAGTTGTCAGATAAAATGCTTGTATGCGATAGGGTATGATGATGGGTGATAGTTATGTGTCTATTAATAATTAAATTCTGTTCCCTGTCTATTAACTCTACTTAGTTAGTTTTAACCCTTAAGCTAGTACGATAAGTGCTATAGTCCTTGCTCTATTATATAGATCTAACTTTAATACCCTTATTCTATGTAACATAACCCCTTAGCTTAGAAATTTTTATAAGCTATATTATAATATAGTTCCTTATTATGCGAGTGTAAGGTCTTTAAATTAATTTTAAATCTCCTTAAAAGGTGTGGATATACAGTCATGGGACTAAAGTTTGGTTCGCCAAGACCACAACAAAATGCCGCGCGTATCAACACCAAATACTTAACTACCTATAACTTAGCTAATATAAGAGCTTTTAGTATAGAAATAAATAGAAATTATTACTAAAAAGGAGAGCTTTTAATTAAGGTGCGCTAATCTACTATAACTAAATTAGAAGCTAGGGCATTGCTAGCGAAGCTTGCGGAAGAGTTTTCCTGCACATTAAAATGTATATGCGACACCCTTAAGAAATACTAGTAAACTGGCAGCAACGCCTCTCGCGCCTGATTAGGCAGGCCCTCTATACTTATGCGCAGGGAGGAGCGCGCTCTCTGGCAGCAGGCCCAGAAAAATGCCAAAATACAGTACAGGGAGCTCATCAAGGAGACCTCTTTAAACAAGGCTATTTGCTACAAGACTACCTATAGGGCGTTAAAAAGAGAGGGTATTATAAACTTTAAAGTAAAAAGATACTTAAAAATTAATAAATTAATAGTATATAAGTGCCTATAGTAGGCGCACGCGTATAAAAACTTTAATTAGTAGCGTATTTTACTTAGGTTCTTAAATAAGTGTTTAGTTAAGAAGGTAAAAGGGTAAAATACTAAGTAAGTATTTCGCTATCTATAGGAAAAGCAAAAACCTAGTATAATTATTAAGGCCTATATAGGTCGCTTGCCCGCATAAATAGTGTAGGTAAGTATATAAATTAATTTAAGAAGGCGTATTTAAAAATTATTTTTAATTATTATAGAGAGGGATCTTAACGCATTAAAAGGAGGGTACTTAGCCTTAAGCTATATTAAGACTTTTAAAGAGGGCCTCCTTTCTTAATATTAACCTAAAAAGCACTTTATGCAGGATAACGCGCGTATATATATAATAAAAAAGGCTACTAATTTTTTTATAGCTTATAGAATCTAGACTATTAATTTTTTAGCCTACTTTTTAGACCTTAACCCTATTAAGCACCTTTACAAGGCCCTTAAAAGGTAACTATAAAAAAACTACCCTTATTTAATAGGTAGAGACACCTCTAAAAAGGAGTAGGATAAGTTTTATAAGGCTTTTAAAAAGACCTAGCTTTAAATCTCTATTAGCCTAATTTATAAACTTATTTTAAATATATTATATAAGATTTAGGCTATACGGTTAGCGCAAGGTTATTAAATAAAATATTAAAGTTAATTAACTTTATTTAATACTAAAAAAGCTATATTTACTATATAAATTAATATATAAGGGGTTAGTTAAGGGGTGCGGATCACCTTCTTAATTAGGCCATAGCCCTTAGCGAAACCAAACTTTAGTCCTAGTACTATAATAGTAAGGGAGTAATAGGAAATACGGAATATTTAGTAGTCCGTGCATGCTTGGTACCTCCGCACTAGGTGTTACCATATTATTTTATATCTACCTTCTCTTCTTTATACTAATAGTAATTTAAAGAGTTTATTATTATTATTATCTTATATAATTATATATACTATAATTAATACTGATTAGTAATTATATAGCTTATAGTTGTAAATAGTTAGAATAAAGAGATAGATCTTTAGCTTAACGCGTTTCTTAGGCCTACTATATTAGTAGCTAAGCTATCTATAATAAGTGTAATTATTTGCTATATTAGGCGTTTCACCTTATAAAACTAACTATTATGGGTATATTAGCGCGTTTTAAGACACACCTAATGTAAGACACGCCTAACTTCCCTTATTATTACTTAACTTATATACCTTTTTTATAACTAAATAGTTTTATACTTTTTTTACGAATTCCTCCGCCTTCTTAAGGACTCTAAAACCTATCTACTTAAACTTTTAACCCCTTTAAGGCCCTAATCACTCGCTTACGTATATTAAGACCTAATAATATATTTTAATATTTATAATTACCATCTTAAAGTATTCTCCTAAGATAATAACCCCTTTAGACCTATAATTAAATAGTAGGTATAATACGGGAGGAGTTACTAGGATTATCTAATTTAAAAATAAAAGATTAGCTCTTTATAAACCCTAATATTTAGAATAATACTATTTAGGCCACAGATAACAACGTTAATATAATTGCTATAATTACATATATTATGTATATAATTACGGATGATATAGATGGTTTTAAAATTTATAATAAGCACTTTAGAGAGTTTTATTATAAGTTTAAAGGACAAACTAAAGCTATATTTAAGCGCGTATACTAAGCGTATACTAAGAAACCTAAGTAGATCCTCTATTTAAAGGGCATGTATACTAGTCTTATAAATAAAGCCCTACCAAATACTTTATATAGAGTGCTTAGCAGTCAGAAGTGTCTATATTAGCTAAATAAGTAGCTTCTACGTGGCATCTTTAATAAGAACCTAGTTGCATACATTCTCTAATAGCGACTAATATAAGGACAACGTGTTATAGGATCTATATAACCTGTAAATATAGGAGCAACTAATTGCCGTTAGAATAAAGCTATTAAATAAAATTAAGAGGTCTAGTAAGAATAACAGCCTATAGACCTATATATAGATATAATTAAATACACCCTGCATCTAGATTCTTAACGCTAGTTAACTAAACTACTTGTCGGTATACACATATCCCATCGCCTGAGGCTGCTTGATGCTGCCCAACGTACCGCCTCGATCCTACTTTGGTCTGACTTGCACTGACCCTATGTATACCTTCGTAGCACCCACGTTCATAGATAGAATATACTAATAGTAATATATAAGACATTTATTACTATTATCATTCGTATAATTATACAAAGGCCTACTAACACTAATTAGTAATTATATAGTAGTTATAGATAGTTAAATTAAAAAAAACTAGATTTTATAACCCTACGTGTTCCCTAGTTATCTATATTAGCAACAGGGTTATTTATACTAAGTTTACTATTAGCTATATTAGGCGTCTTATTTAGCTAAAGACTAATTATTCTAGCTATATTAAAGCGTTTTAAGACATAGTTTATATATATACTAACCCCTATCTAGTCGCGCTTAACCTATATATAATTTAAGACTACTAATAAGTCCCTAGTAAATATAGCTAGCACGACACGCGTTAATAATAATAAATAATAATAAAAATAGCTAGTAGTAATAGAAGTTATATACTTATATAAGAGGAGTTGCTAAAAACTACTAATCTAAAGGCAAGAGAGTAGCGTTACATTAATTTAAAAATCTAGGATAATAAGATTAAAGCCCTAAATAATAAGATAAATATAACTATAGTAACGACGTATATCGCGCGTACAATCGCGGACTATACAGATTAGCCTACAGCAGATGCAGAGCTCTTTAGTAAGTTCTATTAGGACTTTAAAGAATAGACTAAAGCCATGTTCCGGCGTGCGCATATAGTATATACTAAGGAACTAAAGTAGATCCTCTACTTTAAGGGCGTGTATACTAGTCGTGTTAATATGTCGCTAAGCAAAGCTATAGCTAAATTACTATATATAAAGGATTACCTAAAGTAGCTAAATAATTAGTTCTAATTTATTACCTTTAATAAGCGGTCAGCCGCGTATATACTATAAGAGTGGATAATACTAAGATAATACACTATAGGATTAGTACAACCCACGAACGTAAGGATAGCAGGTTAGACCTAGAGCCAAACTTCTATAAGGGTAGGAGACTAGGACATAAAGGATTAAAGAACCTACGCTTAAGATAAGATACGCTTTTAAGGTTAAGCTAGTTAATAATTAAATTAAAGATAATAGCTTGTAAAACTACTTATAAAAGTAATTAAATAAATACTATAAGTAGACTAGTAATAGTAAAGTTAATAACTTCTTTTTTTATGTAATAACTTTAATAGATTCCGCGAATATATACTAGTATACTTATAATATTTAAAGGGATAAAGTGTCCTTCTAATTATGCTCTTAAGTAATATAGACCCGGATAAGGTAATTCCCCTAATTAAGTTTAGTAACGAGAAACTAGATCTAAAGATAATTAATATCTTTACTAAAATATAGGACTATAAGAAGAAGTATACAAGGAAGCTATATAACCTCCTAGATAATAAGCTAAAGATCTTTTATAGTATCTGCTATCACGTAGACATCTAACTAGACTAATTCTATATAGTCTTTCCGCGGATCCTGGAAGGCTATACACAGGAGTATTACCTCTACTTTATTAATTAGTAGATAGATATATTCCTAACTATATATATAAAGCTTAAGAACTATTTTAATATAAATATTAATTATAGCTACTACTACGCGGACTAGATAATAATATCTTTTATTAAAGTCTATAGGGAGAATCCTAATAAGATACTTTATAAAGTCCTTAATATTATGCTAGATAAGCTCTAGTTGTGTAAGAGGACTCTTAGCTAGCAGTATATAAGAGAATATACACTTTAGATAACTATAATTATAGTATGCTAGGGCGTTAAAGAGTTTATAATAGCGCTCTATAGGCTATCCCTAGAGTATAAGGTCCTATTTAAAGATCTATAATTTTTAATTAAAAACTCGCTCGCTATAACTACCTTTTTTAACTTTACTAAGGTAGACTATAATAACTAGTACTACTTAGACTATTAATATACTAATAATAGCTTTAGAAGAACGCAAGAGGATTATAACTTATAAAATATATAAGATAAGTTTATTAGTAAATATAGCTAACTTTAGTAGCGTTCTAAAGATAACCTATAGACTAACACACGAAGCAATAAGAAGTGCTATATCTATAGCAAGACAGGCTATTAGTCTACGAACTATACGCTTAAGGAAAGAAGATAATCTAAAGCATAGTATATTATATACTATAATATTATAGGCAAGTAGATAGAATTTATAATATTTTTTATTACGTATAAAGGGGAAGAAGTTAACTAGTTCTTAAAGAGGAGCAAGAGAAAGAGGAAGAGAAAAAGGACTAAAAACTAGTAGTTAAGTACTTTATAAATTAGGCTTTCCTATACTAGGTAACTAGAGATAACGTTTATAGGTATAAAAAACTTATAATACTAGTAATATAGTTCCTTATTAAAGGCTACTACTTATAAGTTATGTACTAAAGTATTCTCCCAAATACTAGTGCCTCTAATATATTAATAGCTAAAAAGGAGTAATTTTAGGCGCTTTAAATTAAGGATTCTCTAATAACTTTAAACACGTCTACTACTAGAAACGTATTAGTTTAATTTAGTAAAAAAAATATTATTATATTAAATTAAACTACGCACGTGCGTATAAAAATTAAAAAAATTAAATTTAAAGTTTTAGACGTACTAACCCTATTCCTCCTCTATCCTAAAGATATAGATTAGTTACACGTATACTTTAATAATACTATAAATTAGCTAGTATAAGGAAAAGCAACATTCCTAGTAATTTATAAATAAGAATATTTATAGATTTACTAAAGTAAGGTAGAGCACGCGCGGGTATTCCTTATAAAAATTAAGCTTTAATATTTATATTAAAGGCCTAAGTACCTAGCTATTAAATAGCTAATATAATTACTTAAATATATAGGGTATAATAATATAAATAAATAGCTATATTATAAGATCTTAAAGTTCTGCTACTACTACTAAGTATATAATTTAGTACTATAATAATTTAAATTCTAGCTAAAAGATAACTAAGAATTTAACTTTAAAATTTTTATAAATATAATATACCTAAGTAAGAAGCTAGTGCTTTACGTAATTAATTTAGCTATAACCTTTAATAGCGCTCGATTTCTACGATCTATGAGTGCGAAAGACACCTGGGAGGCAATCCGTTTATTATAGATTAATACGTACTAAGGGTCGCTAGATATTATTACCTACGACACGGGTACTAACTTCGCATCTATTAAGTTTAGATCTAAGGTAAAGATTATAGGAATTACCTGTAAATAGGTGCTGGTAGAGGCTCACTAGTCTATTAGCAAGGTGGAAAGGTACTATACACCTCTTAGACGCGCGTACGAGATCATAAGGGCAGAGCTCGACTCTAGCACCAGCGACGTCGCAGTGCTACAGATGGCAGTCAAGGCCGTCAACGACACCGCTGGCCTAGACGGACTTGTACCCACGCTGCTCGTCTTCGGCGCATACCCTCGGGTATCCATGGACTCGCCACCATTACCATTGACAATACGTCGCGCTGAAGCAATCTAGAAAGCGATGAAGGCGCTGCGGAGGGCCGTAGCAGAACGTGCAGTAAGCAACGCACTTAACACTAGGAATAGGATAAATATAGATAAGTTGCTCTTACTACCTCTATAGAGTGAGGTAATGGTATAGCGTAAGAAGAATGGATGGCAAGGGCCGTACAAGGTTATTAACATAAAGGATCACAATGTTACTGTAGATATGGTTAACGGCCTAACGACGTTCCGATCCACAGTCGTAAAACCTTACTACCAAGACACGACTATAGACGTGATTCTAGCTGTAGACAAAGGGGAAGGACTAACTACTGCTAAATAGTAGCTGCTAGCAGCTACACAGTCAACCTAGCCTCGTAAGCGGGGCTGCTTGCCTGGATCTAAGAACAAGCGTACGGTGCAATACCTAATAAGGAAGGAGGAGGACAATTACGCCCTAGCTATTAAGCTATATATTAATAGCGTAATTAACACCCTAGGCGCCTCTTTTAAAGTATTTAATTAAAAAAAAAATAATAACCTTATTAGTTATAGAATAGTTAGTTTTAAGCTATTTAACCTAACTATATATAATAAGTATTATATCTTTAAGTCGCGTATAGTTCGCGAAGTTAAAGGCAAGACTATAGTCTTATATAAAAAATTATAAATTATTATTTAAAGCTATAATAATAAGGGTAAATATAAAATTTTAACGTAGTCTTTAACTATCTAATAAGCTAGTTAGCACTTAATACTAGCCCTAGTACCTATATTACTTACTAAAGGCATGTCTATAGAACTACGCAATATTACACAGGCATATCTATACGTATAAACTAAGCTATTCTATACGATTTTAGCGCACCTACCTAAGGAGCTTATAATAAAATATTTTAAAGGTATAATTATTCGCGTGATTAAGCTACTATATAGAATTATAGAGGCAGGAGTTTACTAGTTTACTACGTACTAAAGACACTACTATAAAGAGCTTAATATAGCTATATTTATATATAATCTATGCCTCTTAATTACGAATAAAGAACTAGAAACATTTAGTATAGTAAGTCTATAAATAGATAATATACTTATAATTATAATACTTATATTTTTTAGCGTAAAGGACACCGCGCTTTAAAAAGCTAACTTCTAAGCTAAGCTAAAGGAGAAACTATCTAAAGACGTACTACTAGAGTTTAATAAATATATTTTTACGTTATATAAAAACGCTATTTAACTAACGCAAAAGGGGTAAGGAGCTAAAATTAATACTATTAATTTAAAGGTAGTAGACTAAGTATAGAGATATATAGAGCAGCGCGCGCGCGGCGCGTATATTACTTTTATCTACTAACCTAAAGTATCTTTTAACCTTTCTATAGTTACGTAAATATAGCAACCTGCGGATACGGACTATAGGAAACTTAACTACTAGCTAAATTAATAAGCTAAGAACTTATAGTAAGGATTACAGTATATTCCCCTTAATCTTACTATAGTTAAATTAATAATATTTATAAATAGTTTTTTTACTAATAATTAAGACCTTAGCTTATAGCTAGGGTACCTACTTATTCTTGTTAATAAGTCTAGTAAATAAGATAATACATTCAACATACGTAGCAACGTAATATATTAGAGTTTAATTAAATATAAACGCGTTACTAGAAGCGTCTTAGCATTAAAGATATATAGTATAGTTAGTAGCGTTAATATTGCTATCGCTATCTTAATAATACTTAAAATAATTATAGAACGCCTAGGTCTACCGTTAATCCTACTTATTATATATATAAACTTATACTTACTATATAAGTGCCTCGTTAAACTTGGTACTACAAATAAGAAGCGCTTAATAATTAATATTATAGCACTCCGCTAGTCGTACAAGCGCCGCGAGATTATAGAGATTAAATAAATTAATAGTAAAAATAGCCCTATAAACGCAGTTATAAAAGCTACGCTAAATTACGCATTTAAATAATTTATTAATAATAATATACTATTAATACGAGTAGAGGGATCTATGTAGTAACCTACAGAATAGTATGCTATAATAATAAAAGGTTACTAGTGTTAGTATACATATATCCTATCGCCTAAGGCTGCTTAATGCTGCCTAACGTACCGCCTCGATCCTACTTCGGTCCAACTCGCACCGAGCCCATGTATACCTTCGTAGCACCCACGTTCATAGATAGAATATACCAATAGCAATATACAAGACATTCGTTACTGTTATCACCCGTACGATCGTACAAAGGCCTACCAACACTACTATTAATATCTAATAATTTTAACTACTCTTACGGATTTATACTAGTATATTTACAACGCCTAAAAGGGCTAAATGTCCCCTCTATTAAACTATTAGGCAAGATAGACCCGTACTAAGTGGTTCCTCTAATTAAGTTTAATAATAAAAAGCTAGATCTAGCTACTATTAATGTCTTCATAAAGATGTGGGACCGTGATAAGAAGTATACTAGGAAGCTATATAATTTCTTAAGTAATAGGCTAAAGTTTTTCTCTAGTATCTATTATTATATAGATATCTAACTAGGGTAATTTTATATTATTTTTTTTTGCGTATTCGTAGCGAACGTGTAGAACGTTATTATCTCTACTTTATTAATTAATAAATAAACATATTCCTAACTATATATATAAAGATAAAGAACTACTTTAACACGGACTTCACCTATAGCTTTAACTACGTAGACTTGACGATAATATTATTTGTTAAAGTCTTTTAAAAAAAACTTTAATATGACTTTTTATAAGGTACTAGACAGTATGCTAAATAAGCTTTAGTTTTATTAAAGTGTACTTAAGTAATAATATATTAAAGAATATGCACTTTACATGACTATAATTATAGCATGCTATAGTATTAAGAACCTTAAGATAGTATTATATAAGATATCCCTAAAGTATAAAGTTCTATTTAAAAATCTATAGTCTTTAATTAAAAACTCGCTTGCTATAACCACCTCTATTAACTTTATAAACATAGATTTAGGTAGCTAATACTATTTAGACTATTAGTACACTAGTAATAACTTTAGAAGAAGGTGAGGTAATCACAATCTATGCGGTGGATATAGTATATTTGCCCGCGAACGTAGTAGGTTTCTGCAACGTCTTAGAGATAATTTCGAGATAATCTCACAGAGAAATAAGAAATTTTATATTTATAGTGAGATAGGCTACTAGTCCACTAACTATATACTTAAAGAAAGGAAGCATTCTAAGACCTAGTACCTTATATATTATACGATTATAACTAAGGAAATATAGTACGCTGTATTCCTTACTAAGTATAAAAAGAAAAAAGTTAACTTGATTTTTATAAAAAATTAAGAGGGAGATAAATAGGAATAGTAACTTATAATTAAGTACCTTACTAACTAAGCCTTCCTTTACCTTGTTACTAGAGTGGATATTTATAAGTATACTAAGCTAAACATGCTAGCCTCGCAGTTTCTTATTAAAAACTAATATTTAAAAATTACGTATTAAGGTATTCTACCTAATACTAGCGCCTTAAATATCTTAATAGTAGAAAAAGAGCAGTTCTTAGCGCTTTAAGGAAAAGATCTTACTATAACTTTAAATACCTTTACTACTAGGAATATATTAGTCTAATTTAGTAAAGCTAGTATTACTATATTAATTAGAACCGCATACGTTTCTATAGAAATTAGAAAGATTATATTTTAAGTCTTAAATATAATTACCCTATTTCTCCTTTATTTAAAAGACATAGACCATTTATATATCTATTTTAATAATACTACGGACTAGCTTGTACAAGGACAAGCAACTTTTTTAGTTATTTATAAATAAGGATACCTGTAGTTCTACCTAAGCAAGGCAGAATATGGGCCGGTATTTCTTATAGAAACTAAGCTAAGACGTCTACACTAGAGATTTAGATATCTAGCTATAAAGTGACTAATGAGAATGCTCAACGTGGATAGCCGGTACACCTGGATCTCCACTAAGTTGGGGGAAAAGAGTGTCGCAACTTTGCAGTAATCACCGCGTACACCTAGCTACCTCTTCTGATGTACGCAAGATCGTGCACTTAATACCAAGTATTAGTATCTCTAGAGGGAGCCGGGACGGCAGGTGTTAAAAGTCGTGCGACGAAACGATGATAGACAAGTCGCTCGAGTAACGTGTCTGTGCGCGTAACGACCGGATTCGCGTAATGCCCGCACAACACTATTAACGCTCTATTAAAAATTAGACTATAAAGCTACTTATAATTAATATTATTAAGAGATTTTCTAGAAAAGTATTACATTAATACTTATAATTAATTTACACTATTTAAATTTATTTAAAAGCTTAATGTTGCAGCCGCGCTGTATAGATTTAACGTGTCCTTACGTGCAATAATCATGTCCGCGCAATAATCGCGCTAATACTAAAATAACTTAAACTTAAACGAGTTATAACTTAATTAATATAAGGTTAATTAACGATATAGTGGTAGCTATTAAAATGCTAAAGCTAAGAGAAACTTTTTAATATACTAAAATTACTATAAAATATTATATTAATTATCTTACCCTATCGCGGCGGCATAAGTAGGTCTAATTATTATAAATAGCCTAAGTAATAAAGTAATAAAAGCTTAATTTATAATAATAGGTAGAGCTTATTAAATATATAAAAGGTATTATAGCGCGTTACTTACTACCTATAAAAGAAATAATATAAAATTTTGCGTTAATAATAGCTAAGGAGCCTATACGCGAGTGCTAGGTTATACGCTTTATTAACTAATATAGTATATATTTTATCTCTTAATAGGAGCTAGTATAGATAGTAATCGCTATAATACTAACTTAGGCGATAAATATAGCCTCTATTTTAATTTCCTAAGTAGTAAAATAAAGGAATACGACATTAAACCTTAGCATACGTATAATATAGATAAAAAGGGGTTGCTAATTAGTATTGTTAGTAGATTAAAACGGATGTTTAGTAGGCAAATATAGGAGAAGAAGAAAGTTAAAGTAGCTTTTTAAAATAGATCTTATAAATAAATTATTATCTTAGCGTTACTACTAAGTCTTATTTATTAGGCTACTAATAATAGTATATAATTAAGCTAGGTTAAAGATATTAAGACAGAAAAGTATAACATATATATATCCTTTTTACCTTTAGGCTAGAAAAATAACGATATTAGGCTTACCTGGCTTAAGCAGGTGTTTAATTACTATACTAAGGTAAAAGCTTAATAATCTTACTAGCTACTTATCCTTAATAGCTATAAATCTTATATTACTATAAATTTTATTAATTACTATAATTAAAATAAGATCTTCCTAGCTATACTTCTATCTTATTTAACGTATATACTTCAGCTACTTAATATAGTGCTCTTTAAGCCTTTTTTATTAGCCTACTTAGCTAAGCTTACATCCTATCTCTAAAAAAGCTAAGGTTTAATTTTAATTAAAAAAGGCAATTTTTCCACTTTTTTTAAAAGGCCTAAATATACTTTTTTAAAGAAGAGACGATGATTAAGTTTTTTAATACTACTAGTATATTACCTTTTAACCTAGAGGTTAAACCTAAAAGATTCGAGAAATCTACTTAGAATAATAACTAAAGATTATAAGAAAGCTCTAAATTAGTACTAAGTAAGGATAACTAGCGTAAGCTAGATTATTTTATATAAGCTATAAAATAATAGAGTAAAAAGGCCGTGCAAAAGTTTAGCTACTCTACTATAAGAATATTAGATTAAGAGAAGCGCTTACTACTAAAAAAAAGTATAAAAAAAAGCCTAAGCCTCTTAATCTTTAATAATATTAAAAGTACTATAGTAGGGTGGTCTTCTAATTACTAAGGAAGGTTAAGGAGGCTTGTATACGCTAGTCTATAAAGGAGTAAAAGGAAAAGGAGCAGAAGCTTTAAAAAGCTAAGATAGCTAAGTTTAGGAAGTTAACTAAGCTATATAAGGAGAAAATTATAGAGGAGAAGCGTGTGGCGCGGGAGGCAGCCAAGGTAGCTAGGGAGCAGGAAAGGGCTGAGAAGGCAACAGAGCACGCTCGCGAAAAGGAGGCTCGTAACATAACAAAAGCTCTACAATCTATCCAAAAGGGTAAGAGAAAGGCGCCGCAGCCATTTATAAAAAGCAACAAGCGCTAAAAACGTGTAGTTGACGCTGTAGCTACTAAGGAGGCCTTAGGTGCCGCATTAGTAGCTCCGCCCAAGCCTACGCGGCGCGGCCGCAACGTTAAGCTTCTAAGTAAATATTAGTAGCGCAGGTTGATCGCAAGCACTAATATAATACTTAATAAAAAAATCTCGTGATAATAGTTACTATATGTGGCTCTATAGCTTTATTCTTAGGTGAGCTTGTTTGGTGTTCCGCGATTGTTGCACGAACAAGATCGTTGCGCGCACGGACACGGTAACGTGTCCGTGCACCCAATGCACGGATTCAGCCAATGCACGCCGAACACCATAAACGCTCTATTAGAAATAAGGCTGCAGAACCACCCACAAATAATATTATTATAAGATTTTCTACTAGGATAGTAAATCGATAGCTGCGATTTATTTGCACTATTTAAATCTATCTAGAAGCTTGACGTCGCGGCCGCTCCGTGTGGATTTGGTTGGGGCAGCAGATGCGCCCTTTAAGGCCTCCCCAACATCTGTAGCATTAACAACACGTTTCTGACGCTTTCTGCTCTGTAGAGATGGCTGAGAAGCTTTTCTCTTACTCCTTTAGGATAGTTGTAGAGCCTTTTTAGCGTTATTGGCAGACTTCTAGGCAGTGCGCTAAGCTGCCTTTTTAGCTCTCTCCTTCTCCTTTGCCTTCTTCGCTGCCTCTCTCGCTGCACGCTTTTCTTGCTAGATTTTCTCCTTGTATAGCTTAGCTACCTTCTTTAGCTCTACTATCTTTGCTTTTTAAAGCTACTACTACTTATCCTCTTACTCCTTAATTAATTAACGATAACGTGCCTCCCTTACTTTCCTTAGTGACTATAAGATAGCCCTACTATGATACTCCTAGCGCTATTAAAGGTCTAGAGCTTTACTCTTCTTATTACGCTTCTTCTTAATAGATAGCGCCTGCCTAAGCCCATCGTTGTCATGCTTAAGCAGCTCATTTTCAACAGATAGGTGGTGGAGTGATTAACAAAGCTTCTGTGTATCCTTGCTACTTTGATCACTTACTGCAGAGCGTATAAGCCTATCTATCTTTCTCTAGTCATGATCGCTAAGCCCTGATGAGGAGCTATTGCCTAATTCTTGATCTTGGGTGAACCTATTAAGGATAGGGTTAGGATCAGGTGGCGATATACCTGTGGCTCTAAAAGAGCTGAGGATAGTTAATTCCTTGAAAGAGGCCTTCCACGCATTCTAGAATAGGGGAAAGAAGTCGCCTTTGGTGATAGAAGCTAGGCCCTAGCTTCTATAAAGGTATCTTGATAGCTCTGCTGAGTAGGCTGTTGATAGAGGCTTAAACATCGCAATATTAAGTAGCTAAAGTGTATAAGTTAAATAAGGAGGCAGGATAGCAAGCAGGATCCTATTCTAATTATAGTAGTTAATAAAGTCTATAGTAACATAAGATCCGTGGCCGTCTATAATTAAAAGTTAATATAATCGTCGAGCCTTCTCTTTTGTACAGCGATCAAACACCTGCTCAAGCCAGGCAAGCCCGATATTGTTGTTCGTCCAGCTAGAGGATGATAAGGTGATAAAGACTTCATGATATCCTGCCTTGATATCCTCTACCCAGCTTGATTGGATGTCCTTGTTGGCAGCCTCATAGATAAGGCTTGGCGGCAAAGCTGATCCATCAGCGCAGATACATGCTAGGAGCGTGATC
>ML976729.1:98328-119318 GCA_010015655.1 Bimuria novae-zelandiae CBS 107.79
ACTCATGAGACTAGTGTCGTCATGTGACATATCTCTAGGCTGCTTACACACCCCCTTCAGGTTCGAACGCATGTTTGAAGCTGATGTTGGCTATAGATCCCCCTCTACCTTTGTAGGGTAGCTGCATTTTGGGGTCGAGAACCTAGCTTTTGTGCCAGTCTCAGTATTGGTGCAGTCCCAGGTGGGTAGCCGTCCGCCGTCGCAGTGTAGGTGGATCTCGCTCTATACTACAGGCGTCCCTAGTAGTAGGACGTCTCCCAGAGCTAGTACTAAGATCCTGATTGCTTCGCGTTCTGTGCTGAGGTTGATGAGCCTTGTAGGTGGAGCTTGATACATGATGCGAGCATGTTTGCTCTGTGTATGAAGTGGAATACAGCATGAATCTGAGTACAGGATAGGGGTACAGCGTAGAGCTGTGTACATGATAGAGCTGAGTAAAGTATAGTCTCGTTAAACCTGTAAAAACCACATGGGAAAAACCAGGAAGAGTACTATACTATAGGGAAGCTCATTAAGAAGGAAAAGGTTGAAAATGAAGAAGAGAGACCCAGTTTTCGTGCTTCTGTCTGGGCAGTAGCTTGGTGAGGCCGTTAGCTAGTTGACAGGTTGTTTAGATGTATAAGAGGTTGATATTATTAGATTAAGCTTCTTGTCGAAGCTAGTGATAATGGATATCGACGTGCCGTATAGTAGTCTTAAGACAAGGCGTAGTAGAGGTGAGAAGTCGGATAGTCTGCTGATTGTTATAGTATAGAAGACGTTTATGATCTAGATTGAAGCTGATTTGTTCGAAGACTCTCTACCGCTAGATTAGTTTAGTGCCTGCAGACGATGCGGCGACTAGCTCTGCTTCTATTGTTGACTTTGTAACACAGCGTTAGAGTGTTGCTTTCCAGTCTACAGGTCCGCTAAATAGAAAGAAGATATAGCCTTGTAAGCTCTTGCGTGAGATCTTATTATCAGCGTATAATGCATCTATTGCTCTAAAGAACTTAGGTTAAGGTTGGTTAGCTATATAGACTAATTTGTTTAAGATAGAGGCGGTATAGTAGAGCGCTTAATCTTTGGTTCCTAGCAGGTAGGCGATTGTCTGGTAGGCTGCGTTAAGATAACGTGAAGATGGATTCGTGAGAAACTCTGCTAGTTTAGAATAGGCTTTTAAGACATTAGGTCGGGTAGCTCTAGCTGCTTATCCTATAGATCCTATAAGCTGGGCATATCTGTGCTTAGTGAAGTCATTTACTTAATTCTCTAATAGTAATAACTCTTCTAAAGGTAGTAGTGTAGCTGGCAACTTCGTATATAGCTTTAGTGAAGGAAACTTCTATGCAAGCTTCTTAATGTATAAAGTTTGTAATAGCTAGATAGAGCTATTCTCACGGTCTCTATGCGTTTGAATACCATAGAACGTTTAAAGCTCTCCTAGAGATCGAATCTTATATCGAGACAGGAGCTTCTGTTCGAATTCATGTAGTGCAGCTTTATGGGCTGGTAGGCAGAGTACGATAATGTCGTCCACATAAAAGAAGACTAGAAGCTTGTTATTCTTTTATAGATAAGGAGCGTCTTTGACTTCGTGTAGTCCTAGTTTAGAGAGCGTCTTGGTGAGCTCTTGATACTAGAGTAGTAGCGAGGTCTTTAGGCCGTATAGAGCTTGACATAGTTTCTATAGATAACTAGGATTAGAGAATCTTTCTAGTGAGTAATAATAGACTAGTGTTGCGAGCTAAGCGTTTGTGAATACGTTAACTATATTATACTAACGGATCTTTATGTTAAAGTAGGCCGCTATAGTAACTAGAGCTTAGAATATTCAAACTACTAGAGTAGCTGCGTAGGTATCCTTAGTAGTTGTTTATAGATCGCCTCGTACATAGATGCGTGCTTTGTATTTCGTAAGGTATCCTTAATTATTAAGCTTGAACTTAAAGACCTATATTAACAGGAGAACTTCTTAGTCTTATAAATTTAACTCCTGCTAAGTAATCCTCTCGTACGTGCCTTTTCGTTTCACGTTGTTGATTTCTTGTTACATTGCTTGGAGAAAGCCTTCCTTGTGTGGAGATGGCATCCTCATCACATCTTTATAGAGACGCGGCTCAGGAGGTAGCTCGGTGTAGTGAAATCATGTTTTTAATGCTGTAGCTAAGGCTGCTACGTATACTAACTAGTATGTGTTAATAAAGAAGCTGCTACTCTTCTAAGATGGCTTTCTAGATCTTGTTAACCCTTTAGGTAGTATGTAAGACTAACGAAGGTTGCTATTAATTAGTTCTTAATTCTATGCTTAATTTAAGTCTGATGTTTAACGTTTGCGCTTTCTTAAGGATGTAGGCATTACAGGTAGGCTAGCTAGCGTGGTTAATAACGAGCGCTGCGAGTTGTTATAAAGTAAGTTCTGTAAACTACTATAAACCTTAGTAGTCTTTATTTAACTTAGTGTTAGAAGCTATAGATTATAACTTCTAGTTTAACGTAGGATTATTATTTCTCTTTGCGTTGGTTGGTTTTGTTCTATAGATGTAGCAGTCTGGCTGTACTAATCTAGATCTACCGTGTGCTTATCTTTGGATGTGTCTTCTATAGAGCTATCTTGGCTGCGTAATGTAGGTAGTTGATACTTATAGGCAAATTACTCTAGCTTAGAGCCTTGTAGTAGAGGATCTGTTTTATCGTGTAGTTAATAGAAGAGGTCTTCTCTAAAGGTAACGTCTCTTACACGAATTACTTTGCCTCTATTTACTTGACTTCTCGCCTTAGGCATCTAGATTTAGTAGATATTTAATAAGTTGTACCTAACTAGATATCCTACTAGAGCTCGAGGACTAAGCTTATCTATTTATAGTATTTGTTTGCGCAGTGCGTATGCTCGGTAGCTATAGATGCGTAGATAAGTAATTAATAGCTTCTTGCCGTAGGCAATTTTAAATGGTATTTTCTAACCTAGTAATCGCGTGGGTGTGCGATTAAGCAGGTATACTACTATAGAGTAGATTTTAGAGCTAAGTGCTAGAGGTAGGTTTAAGGTAATTTTTATTAAGCGACTTCTCTTAATAAGACTCCTATTAGAGCGCTCTGCTGAGCCATTTTACTCCTTAGTGTGTGGAGCCCTAATCTGTAGCTTAATGCCTTCTCTCTAACAGTAGTTTCTAGCAGAGTCGTTTGTCAGCCTATATCCTCGCTCGTCGTTAGCGATAAGAAAGGTGACAGTTGTGTTGAATTCTCGTTTAATAGTTCGATCTAATCGCCTGATGATAGACAGGAGCATGAGCTTGTCCTGTCTAGGTATTGTATAGACAAAATGGAATTTCGAGAATAGATCAAACCCATAGAAGACGTATCGGTCGCCATTATAGGCTCTTGCATCGAGCTCAATGAGATTAATAGTAATAGTCTCGAAGGCTCGTGTGGCTCTAATCTCATAGCCAGTTCGCCGTGAGATAATTTAATGTGCTTTACTTTATAGGCATTCTTCGCAGTCGATTATTTAAGGAGCAGATCTAGTAGATAGCTATATACCTATTACGTAATTCTGTAGTTAATTAATAGCGTTACTACTTAGATGTCCTATTAGTATATAGAGCTAAGACTTACTAAGTAATCTTGGTCTAGGCGGTAGAGCAAAGTATTATAGCTAACGTTAATAGGTCGCAAAAGCCTGAGTCTGAGCGGATTAAGTAGATAGAGGTTTAGTTCGATAGACTACTAGCTAGTGTCTACCTAGTCTAGTGAGGGTAGCGATGTCTTCTACTTATAAGCCTAATAAGTTGGATTAATATAGTGTATTTCTGCCAGAGTCGAAATAGACGTTTGACGATGATAGCCGGGCTAGAGAGACTAGGCTTGTGAAAAAGCTAGTAATTAAGGCTACACACTTAAGCTTTGTTTTCTTTTGTCCTTAAGGTGTTAATAGAGATATCTTAACTTCCCCCTATGCCTGGATAGTCATCTCAGTGCCGCCTGCAAGTACGACATCATCAGGTAATGCAGGAGCTTTTCATTAGAACTCGGTCCAATTGTTGTAGATGTGGATATCCGTAGCAGGATCTAGTGTCTATAAGTAGAGGAGCGGGAAGTTTCGGTGCGCTAGCTAATTATTAAATGCTAATAAGTAGATAGCGTAGGCCTTATGTAGAAGGTCGCCTGCAGGTGTATCGCCTACGTTAATTTCTATTAAATTAGATTCTGCCCCGTGGCTCTTATAATTCCTTCGCTTTTTATAGCGCTAATTCTTCTCTTGAATCTTATTTAGTATTCTATTCTTGTCTTTAACTTTAAACTCTGTTATCTTCTTAGCTTTTTTAAGGTTTTTAACGAATCCTCCTTTGCGTAGTGAGGTGTCGATGTATTGGCACTGTCCCCAGTAGTGTAGGTCTCTACAGAGACACGATTTCAACGGCTTTAATAGCTTATCCTGTCGAGGTCTCTTTCTACTGTTTTGTTTGTATGGAGACTCCTCTTAATTTAATGTAGCTACAAATGCTCCACTCTGTGCGGTTAATTTCGTTATAGTTGTGCGATAGTAGCGTAGGTAACTAGCTAGTAGATTAGGCAATGTTAGCTGTACAGAGCTGTCGTGGGAGCTTGTTTCTGCATTGAATACAGTGATAGCGATAGTGGCAGCGTAGCCAGGATCGATCTGTTTGATGGCTCGTATGAGATCCTTGTGAGGTCTGTAGCCATGCGTCTCTAGTAGCTGGAGTTGTTTGGCCCTATTATAGGCAGCAAGGAACGTGCTGCACCATTCTTCAAGGTTCTCTCTACAAGCGTGCAAAACTTTAGCGGCGTTATAAGCTTTTTAGACCTAATATTCTCGATTAGCTATTATAGGACTGTAGAGCTCCTATAGAGTCTTAAGCTAATCGTAGAGGGACTCTTAGTCCTTAATTTAATATACTAGGTCCTGCGCAATCGTGTTAGCTACATACGCTTTAATCTAGCTAATCTTATCTTTAGTTCGCCTATATTCTTTAAGCTCTTTATAGTAAAGACTTATGTCTTAATTATACTGCGCTCGAGCTTTAGGGGTAGGTTCTGTTGCTAGTGATCCACCGTCGTTGGCAGCATGGATCTGTGTAGGTTGTAGAGGCTTGCTCAGCGTCGTCGGATGTGGCAGGTCTGGATTAATATATCCCCATACGTCTCCAGCCTCTGCGAGCCTTTTGACAGTATAGATCCACAGTTCCCAGTTGTGTGGCCCTTGAAGGATGATTGACGAGATAGCCTTTGACATGGCGAGATCGCTCTATCGAGTAGGCTCGATCGACAGGTAGGTAGGTAGGGAGTCAATGTATGTGTATGAGGGCGGATTACCCCGGGCTTATAACTGTAAGCAGGTGGGTGGTATGTGTGAAGGTAGTATATTATGTGTGTAATTGTCTAAGTTGCTCTGTGTGTTGTTCTGTGTTGTGTTGTGTGTACATGGAGTGATCAGAGGCTCGTATATAGAGATAGAGCTGACTCATGAGACTAGTGTCGTCATGTGACATATCTCTGGGCTGCTTACAGTAAATCTATTAAAGATAAGATTAGGATTAGGTAGTAATATCCTTATTACTCTAAAAAAGCTAAGGATAGTTAATTCCTTATAAAAGACCATCTATATATTTTAGAATAAGGGAAAGAAGCTACTTTTAGTAATAAAAGCTAGGCCTTAGCTTCTTTAAGGTATCGTAATAGCTCTGCTAAGTAGGCTATTAATAAAGTCTTAAATATTATATTATTAAGTAGCTAAAGCGTATAAGTTTAATCAAAAGGTAAGATAGTAAGCAAGATCTTATTCTAATTATAATAATTAATAAAGTCTATAGTAATAAAAGATCTATAGCTATTTATAATTTAAAGTTAAAATAGTTATTAGGTCTTCTCTTTTATACAGAAATTAAACATCTATTTAAGGTAGGCAAGCCTAATATTATTATTTATTAAACTAGAGGATAATAAGGTTATAAAGACTTTATAATATACTATCTTAATATCCTCTACCTAACTTAATTAGATGCCCTTATTAGCAGCCTTATAGATAAGTGTTAGTAGTAAAGGTAATCTATTAGCGCAGATATATGCTAAGAGCGTAATCTATACGCGATTACTATCCTAAAGTAATACTATAACCTATTTCTTCTTTTATATTTATCTAGTAAATATTCTCTTTAATTTATTAATAATACTAATTAGGCAGCCTTTCTTATCTATATTATAAATATAATAAAGATATATGCGATATTAATTAATTTTACTATATAAATAGTTAAAAAAGTAATAATATTTATTTACTAAATTAGCGTTATAATAATTACTATTTATGACGACTGCCTATTATAAGATAAGATAAATACTATATCTATTAATAAAGTAAGTAAACTAGCTCTCGCTAACTAGCTACCTTACTATTATAGAGGCGAAGTTCTATATTATCTCTTTAGTAGGAGGTATATGTCTCTCTATAAGTTTTCTAATATATTATATAAGCTCCTTCTCTTATTATAGGGCGAGTTTCTACTAATTAATATTCTTAACCTATTAAGGGCGCGTTACTCCCTAACGCCTTTAGCCTAACGTAAATTACTTAAGTCTATGCCTAGTAGTAACTTTTATATATATAAATCTTCTCCTAGTTTGTCCCTTGTTCTGGTCTACCAAGGGCGTAGAGGAGAACTTCGAGGTCGCCTCTTTGCACTATAACACTAACAGCCGCTCTTGCGTATACTGTTTCCACATCCAGTGAGTAGTCAACTGGTATCAGCGATCGTACTTCATGGTCCATCAGACTAAGGACACCGAAGATCTTGTTTCGAGCATCCGATGCTGAACAGTTCTTGGTAGCCAATAAACAAGTAAACAGATCAGGCCGCTCCCATTGTATCTTACGAGGCGTCCATCGCAATAGTCCAGGAAGTGGAACTTCAGAGCCTTGAAGCGTAGATTCTGGTCCGTGATTGGGCAAACTCGTAAGTCGTGTGACCGTCTCTTATTTCCTGCTTTGCACAACCACTCAGGCTTCATCACCAAGCTGCAACCACAAGCGATAGGACAGCTCAGCCGAAAACTTTAGCCTGGGTCGATTCTTCAACCTCCTTCGGTCTTTTCGAAATAATGGATTCTCGATCTTCGGCTTGTCGGCATCCGGATATCCGAAAATTCGATGGCTTCACAAGCTGCCTTGCCTGCGGTACCACTATTTTTGATCTGCATGTCACCGAGACGTCGGGCGAACCAAGCCCCGAGGCGAATCCAGGCGCGAAACGAGTTTGTCAGTATCGGAAGCTCAATTATGAGCTAGGTCAGGAGATAAGGCTTTTGGATGTCATGCCAGGACTTGTGCACGACCCGGTTAAATGCGAGATTGTTACTGTGAGCTTTCTCCACAATCCAGAATATGAGGCACTCTCATACACGTGGGCAACCGAGCAAGCTGTATCAAGTCTTTCCAGGCTAGTGCATCCTACGGATGGCACGACATTGCCCGTTACAGCAAATTGCGAAGCGGCGATTCGACGGCTGAGGAGGCTAAGTTTGTGACAGCAACTTTGGGTGGGCGCGCTCTGCATCAACCAGAGTCACGTCTCGGAGCGTAATCATCAAGTCGCTCTGATGGAGCACATCTATAAAGGTGCTTCGAAAGCTCTCATATATCTCGACAGCGCAGAATGCGATCTATCTGATTTATTCATGTGGTTGCACAATCGATCCCGACGATACCCTGATGAGAGCGAAATCCTAGTTTTTCGAGCTCAAGCAAGGAACCTTCTATCTTTGCGATGGTTCCATTGGGTATGAGTGAAACAAGACGCTGCATTTGCCATCACCGCGCACCTGTTGACTAAGCACGAGCATGCGGTGTTCGATTAAACCTCATGCTAGAGGGAACACTGGTACCCAAAGGCGAAAGGACATTTTCAACCAGAATCTCACCTGTCATCATGCACGAGAGCAACATTCCTATTCCCTTCCGCGACTACTTTGTCTCCAACAACAAACTGATAAGCCATTCTACACAGTGAAGCTCAAGACAGGCTGCACTGTGGAGCGCTGCGAACAATACACCTGCCAAAAGTATGTCAACAAAAACATCTGCTAGTTTGACTGTTGACATTGTGACGGATCATTTAATAAGGGATGAAGACGGGATGCTGGTGAGGTCGGAGTACACCGGTGCAGGGCTTTCGGGCCGGATCACGTCATAGAGTCGCTCACCGCCTGGCGCACGTCCCCACCTGGCGCCCGCGAACACCATTTTTCATCCGAACTTCAAACGCTCTATCTTATCTACCATGGCAGGTATCAAGGCAGCTCTTAAAGCTTTAAATTTATTAGAGCTTAAAGAATCTTTTTAATATTTAAATTATATAAAATTATATAGTTATAACTAGTTAACGCTATTACAGCGCTATTAACGTGTATAAGGGACCTGTTACGGACCAGAAGTCGACGGTGGGACGACAGGCCTTATGACGACAACCAGGCCCTACCTCCGACTTACGTAATGTCCTAGGCTGTCCCAGGCGCCAAGACTATGGGATGTTATGGGACCACGTGACCCAGGGTCACGTGACGTCCCAGGAAATCCCATGGGATCCCACAAGGTTAGGATATGGGATACCATGGGACTCTATGGGACAAGGAGGATATATATACAGGATAGTTTCCTTTATACGCTCCTTGTAGTTAACTGAAATATCTTCTGTGCGAGTACCTTCTCCTATATAGACTAATAGTTATCTTATTTGCTATAAGATTAAATTGTTTAACCGCGCTTAATTGTCGCATTAACTCGTACTATTAAATAACCCGTGAGACGCCTTATTACCTTACCGCCCTAACCTAGATTAGACTAAGCGAGTGCACCTTATAATACTTTAACTACCCTACGGTACGACATAGCAGGACTAAGCACCACCCTGGCAGCTAAGCCCGCTGCCCTAGCCCTAACAGCCCGAATCCAGGACCAAAACCCTGTGGAAGTTGTAACCAAACAAGCAGCTCAGATCTCTCAGCTCCAAGAAATCATCAACGAGATGGGCGAGAAGATGAGTAAGTGGGAGGATGCGAAGCATCAACTAAAGGTCCCGAAGCTAGAACCCTACACTAAAAAGGGTCACCCAGGAACGTTCCTGACGCAGATAGAACTATTTAACCATTATAACCTAGGGAGGTTTAAGATAGAATAAGATAAGATCTTAGTCGCTTGCATAAACATGCAGGATAAGGTAGCTATATAGGCCTAACTAATAATTAATAATTTCCTTAAGTATAGCGAGCTTAAGAAATGCAAATTAGAAGCTATAAAGGAAGCCTTTAAAAGTTAGAAGTCCTTTCGCAAGGCTATAAGAAGAATATTTAGCACGATTAATAAAAAACACTAGGCAAAGATACGCCTTTAATAACTCTAACAAGAAAGGTTGGCAATACTCTACACACTAGAGTTTAAGTAGATTACAGCAGAACTAAAGGGATAGGGAGAAGCCCTACTTATAATCGCCTATTATAACGGGCTAAAAGAATTAGTTAAGGACGAACTAGTACACTAGGCAAAGGTAGACGATTTAGACGAACTTATAAATAACGCTATTATCACGGACAACCGCCTCTTCGAGCGAAAACTAGAGAAGCAACATAGCAGCTAAATATCCTCTAAGAGGGACTCGGGAAATCGACCTGTAGCTAGGGACCAAGACGGAGATATTATTATAACTAATAAAGCCCGCTGGCACAAGAAACAGGCGAATAAGGGTAAAAGGCCCTAAAAGTCTTATTAGCGAAAGGATGGACTTTCGCCTAAGGAACGTGAATAAAGGTTTAAAAATAAGGCATGCTTACGTTGTGGAGAGCAAGGACACTTTACTAAGGACTATAAAAAGCGGAAAACTAAAATTAATATAACTAACCTCGTTTAAGTAGTAATAGCCACTCTCACACCAGCGGTAATAAACGAAGTGGATCTTACATAAGAGATCCTAGAATTAGCTAAATAGCAGGAGGAATAAATAGTCTTCTAGGAACACTAGATCTATTAGCAGCTCGCTAATAATGTCTATTAAATATATAATAGTAAGTTACACTACTTATCACGATATAAAGCAAAGGTCACCGTGCAAGAACCGCACGTATAGGACGTCTATTAGCTTGCTAAGAAACTATAAGGCCCACTAGAATAGTACCTACGTTAGGTAATGGCACTTAAGCAACACGATTACGCTAAATAGTAGCAATGCACGCGTAAAGGATGCCGTTAGCATTCTAAGGCCTAAGTCTAGACCGCATATATTCTAAGGGACTCTAAGCATTATTGCTTAAAGAAGAACTAGTGTAATGTACTTAATAACTACCATAAGCATTTTCCTGTATACTAGACAAAGCACCACAAGTAGAATAGGTAGCATATATGCTTTAAGGATAACTGCGAACTGCACTAATAGCAGAAATTCGAGACAAGATGGTTTCCTCAGGGCCTAGATCCCCGCGACCTTAACACGACAATAGGGGACACCCGACTAAGAGAGGACGAAGACTATATAAAGCTTACTTAAGATTAATGTAACCTATAGTGCTTAGCGCACCTAAGCCTTTAAGAAGAAGTAGCCTTAGCACAGGAAGGTTTAAAGTATAACGCCTTATTAAACTACGAATACCTTACCCTAAGATATACCTGGCACGGAATGCCCGGAGTATACGAATCCGACAGGATCCGAGAATCCTACACTGTATACCAGCAACGATATACGTGGCATAAGGTATAGAAAGTCTCTACGCTATCTAAGGTCCAAGGCTGGATCGAAGAAGCTAACGCCAGTTAGCCTAAAATCTTAGATAATAAATCCAACGATTTAAAAAACTAGGCTATTACTAGGCAACAAGCCACACTAGTAATAGTGCGATTATTATGGCTTATCAAGTAGACACTCGCCGAGTCGAGAAACGCTTAATTAAGAATATTACGGTACACGGGTGCCGTGTACAAGCACTAATCAACCTAGGGGCAAACGCGTGTCTAATATCCCTAGGAGTAGTTAAAAAATACGATATACTATATTAGAATAAGAAAACACCACTGTAAATAAGACTCGCGGACGGGACCTGATCGCAAGAATACGGTAACGGTTAGTTATAATTAGAAACCGCACCGGTACAGGTTAACATTAAGGGCCTAGAAAGCCAACACATATTTACTATCGCGGAGATGGGTGACATTAAGGCTATTATTAGATATAAATGGCTCGAACGACATAATCCGGAGATAAACTGGATATCTAGGACGATCCTACCCAGGAAAAAGCCGACGATGACTCCGGATGAGCCTCGGCAATAGGAGAAACTTTAGGAACCTTAGGCAAGGAAGAAGTACAATATATTTACGATATAAAAGATATTAATTTATAAAATAAATTAAGTTATACGACGACACCTAAAACAGGTGCGTTATATATAGGTACGATTAGCTAAAATAGTTAACAAGAACCCTAGTCTACCGATAGAATATAAGGAATTCGCAGACTTGTTCGAGGAACATAACAAGATAGTCTTACCTAAACACTAAGAGTAGGATTACGAGATACCACTAGTAGAGGGAGCCAAGTTACGGCTAGAGCGCCTAAGGCCTCTCACACAAAACTAGAAAAGAGAGTTAAAAGAGCTGTTGGAGAAGAATCTCTGCTTAGGGAAATGGTGGCCTAGTTAGAGTCCTGTGGCCTTCCCAATACTCTTTATACTAAAGAAAGACGGCAGACTTCGGCTCTGTGTGGACTATAGGCAGCTAAACGCCTTAATAATTAAGAACTAATACCCTCTACCCCTAATTACGGAGCTTATGGATCGACTCCGCGGAGCTAAGTGGTTCACGAAATTCAACATCTAGGACGGATTCTATTAAATACAAATCGCTAGAGGACACGAATGGAAAACCGCCTTTCGTACACAATATAGTCTTTTTAAGTACACGGTTATACTGATGGGCCTAATAAACGCCCCAGTAACCTTTTAGGAACTTATAAACCGAGTTCTACACGAATACTTAGACGTATTCTACACAGCGTATCTGGATAATGTGCTAATCTATTCGAGCGGTTCCTTAAAGGAACACAAAGAGCACGTTTAAAAGGTACTTTAGAAACTATAAGAGCACAGGCTACTCTTACACCTAAAGAAATACGAGTTTCACGTCACGGAAACGGAGTACCTAGGATTCGTGATATCCCGAGAGGGCGTTAAGATAGATCCGAAGAAGATCGCGATAATAGAAGAATAGCTACTACTAGAATTAGTAAAGGATATCTAGTCTTTCTTAGGCTTCACTAACTTCTATTGTAAATTTATTAGGAACTACTCTAAGACAACTGCTCCGCTGACCGAGCTTACGAAGATTAGTAAATGGCGACTATTATAAAAGGAGGAACGGGAGGCTTTTAAGAAGCTAAAGCGCCTGTTTCTAACCGCGCTATTACTATAGATGTATGACCCCGAACGGCAATATCGCATCTACACCGACGCATCGGACTACGCGCTAGGAGCTGTACTCCTATAAGAATATAACGATAAGAAATAGAGACTAGTATTCTACTATTTAAGGAAGTTCTTAGGAGCAGAACTTAACTACGAGATCCATAATAAGGAACTCTTAGTAATCGTGGATTGCTTTAAGCAATGGGAAGCACAGCTTAAGGGAGCTAGATACTAGGTAGAAGTATTTTTTAATTACTTAAATCTCACTCGCTTCATAATAACGAAGAAGCTTAATCGAAGACAGGCTAGATAGTCTAAATAACTAGCAGAATACGACTTTTAAATTACCCACCTAGCAGGGAGTGCTAACAGAGCGGTAGACGCACTTAGCCGACGCTCCGACCTTATAGAAAAAGAAGGTAGTCTAGACCATAACGCCATTCTTATAAAAGCAAGGGATAGAACCCTGCGCTATAACAAAACACAACTCGCGCCAACATTGGATGCGCGACGTGTGGACTTCACCTATCACGGACCACCTGTGGACAGCGCCCAGGACTACGCCGGGCTCACGGACGAAGATCGGCACGCATACGATCTCCAAGAAACCATGAAATCACCCACAAAGGACCACAGGAACAGGGTCAGAATACATAAACAAGTAGCACCGCTGCTAATCAGAATGCTACATAAAGATAAGGACTAGGGACACCCGGGAATCGCGGAAATAACGCGTAGGATCGCGAATAAATACGCTATTCTTAGGTTGCGACTGTTGGTACAGAAGGTTATCGGCAACTGTTTGGCATGTTACTAAAACAAGCCTAAGAGACATAAGCCCTACAGCCTTTTGCAGCCACTGCAACCACCCCCACGACTATAGTCTAGTGTGACTATAGACTTTATTATAAAGCTACTAGCATTATTAGCACTAGAGAATAAACGCCTATACGATTTAATCTTAGTTATAGTTAATTAACTTACTAAGGAATCAAGATTTATACTAATTTAAGAGGCCATGCTAGCTAAAGAACTTACTTATGTAGTAGAACAAGAACTTGTTGCACAAGTTAGACGACTAGACAAGTTTATTACTAATAAAGTAAGAATATTTATATCTTCGTACTAGACCACGTTTATAGCAAAATTAGGGATAAAATATAAGCTCACGACGAGCTTCCACCCCCAAACAGACAGATAAACCGAACGAACGAACTAATCCTTAGAATAGTACCTCTAGATATATGTGAACAAGCTTTAAGACAACTAGGTTGAGCTGTTACCAACAGCCCAGTTAGCATACAACAGCGCAAAATCGGCAACCACAGGGCACTCGCCCTACTACGCCAACTATAGATGTAAACTAATAGCTTACCGGGATCCACTAGACATCGAAAGCGTCGCGAAGAACGCAACTAAAAAAGTAGAACTTATATAAAAATTATATAAAATATTACGTAAAAATATCGCCTAGTAGAACTTGCGAATAGCAAGAAGCGTAAATAAGAAAAGGATTAAGGGACTAACCTTTAAGGAGGGGGATAGAGTTCTTCTCTTATAAAAAAAACCTTAAAACGACATGACTAAGCAAGAAACTAGATAACCTTTAAAAAGGACTATTCGAAATCTAAGAGGTTAGAGGCCTAGTTAATTTTAAACTACGGTTACCTATAGACACACGCATACACCCAGTTTTCTATAAATTATTACTAGAACTAGTACTACTAGACGCCGAACTAAAAACACAACTCAAACTCGAGGACGAGGAATATAAGGTCGAAGCAATTAAAGACTTATAGAAAATTAGACGTTAGTACAAGTACCTGGTGAAATAGGAAGGATGGCTGGAGAGCTACAACATATAAGAACTAGTAAGGAACCTTACTAACTGCGAAGACGCTCTAGCGAGGTTCCACTAGGAATACCTAAAGAAGCCTAGGAGATAGAGGTCTTAGGTTTATTAGGATTAAAGGGCGGAGGGTAAACGGCCTAGTTAAGGGCAAAGGTACTAGGTATAAGGCCCCCCTTTAGCTATATAACGTCCTAGTCTAACTCTTCTAGCCCCTTAAGGCGTTTAATCTCCTTAATAAATTTTATTAAGTTAGTAAGGAGCTTCTCCTTACGCTTCTTAAGTAAATATTTCTACTTTATTAATCTCTTCCTTTTCGCTTAGGTAGCCTAGAGGGCTACTATAGCTAACTCTTCTTTAGTAGCTGTTGCCTCCTCTAAACGCTTAAGCCTGTTTACCTCAGAATTAATTCGGGAGAAGTTTAGAACCGTAGGTTCTAGTAATTTACACTTTGCGACGCTATTTTTATAGTAATTACTATACTATGCCTAAAGAGATAATAGCTTACAGGTTAAGCTCTTCTTTGCGCAATACTTGTAGGACACTATAGCAATCTAACTAATTAAGTTTATTTAATCTCTAACGGAATAATAATAGAGGGTACTCTAAGAGGATATTGGCTACTGCATGAGGACATGCAGAGGAGGGAGGAGGATAGTGTTACGGACCAGAAGTCGACGGTGGGACGACAGGCCTTATGACGACAACTAGGCCCCACCTTTGACTTACGTAATGTCCTAGGCTGTCCCAGGCGCCAAGACTATGGGATGTTATGGGACCACGTGACCCAGGGTCACGTGACGTCCCAGGAAATCCCATGGGATCCCACAAGGTTAGGATATGGGATACCATGGGACTCTATAGGACAAGGAGGATATATATACAGGATGGTTTCCTTTATACGCTCCTTGTAGTTAACTAAAATATCTTCTGTGCGAGTACCTTCTCCTATACAGACTAATAGTTATCTTATTCGCTATAAGATTAGATTATTTAACCGCGCTTAATTGTCGCATCAACTCGTACCATTGAATAACCCGTGAGACGCCTTATTACCTTACCGCCCTAACCTGGATCGGACCAAGCGAGTGCACCTCATAACAGGACCTATACCTCTAAAGTATAAAATAATAGACTACTTAACTCCACACAGGAGAAGTAGCTTATAAAATATATAAATAACTTTTATAAATATAGACTACTTTCTTTTTAACTTATAATACGAAATTTTGCGTCCTAAATAGCCTAAAAACTATATAGTAAAAACTAAGTTAATTACTTTATTACCTAATATAGCGGCGAGATTATCTTATACTAGGTATTAAGCTTTAATTATAATTACTTTAAAGCTAATTTTACTTTTAAGTATACGCTATACTTTAAGCTTCTTAAGCGTAAAATTAAGTAATATAAAAGTAAGAGTTAATATGTATATAATATAGATAAGAAAGGGTTTTTAATTAGACTACTATTTAAAACTAAGCGCGTGTTTACACGCAGTATATATAAGTTAAAAAAGCTAAAGTATATTATATAAAATAGTAATTAGGAGTAAATTACTATAATAGCTTATATTTACGCTAATAGCTCTACGCTTTCGCCAGCGCTAATTTATTAAATTATTAGTAGTAATATCTAGAATATATAGCTATAGGATTTTAAGGTATTAAAACATTAGGCTTTTTTCACAGCCTCACCCACTAGATAGACGAGTAACGATATAGGGCTAGCATGGCTTAAGCAGGTGTTCGATCGCGAGACAAAGGCAAAGGCGCGCTCATCTTGGCGGCTCCTAATACTAGATGGCCACGGATCGCATATTACCATGGATTTCATACAGTACTGCGACGAGAACAAGATCCTCCTAGCTGTGTATCCGCCTCACAGTACTCATACGCTCCAGCCGCTTGACGTTGTTATGTTTTCTCCGCTTGCAGCCTCGTACAAAGCAGAGCTTGCAGCACTTATAGATAGAGGCCAAGGCCTTACATCTATTATAAAACGCGACTTCTTTACACTCTTCTATACTGCCTAGTCCTCCTCCTTCAAGAATACTACGCTCGTACGCAAAGCTTTTAAAGCAACTAGTATTAGCCTATTTAACCCTAACGCGATACTTAAGCGCTTTAAACTACTACTAAAAAGCTTATAACCTAGCTTAAGTAGCTTCTCGTTATTAGTACTTAGCGCGTTAGATTAAAGAAAGATTAAATAGTTACTCTAGCAAGTAGTAGATAATTTATAAGATTTAAATATAAAAAAGCTTAGCTATATAATTTATATAATTTTAGTAAAGAATACGCTGCTAGAATATAAGAATAATTAACTTAAAGAGGCTTTAACTAATAAGTAGAAGCATAGGCAGCGTAGTAAGGTGCTACTACTTAAAGTACTACCTAAATATAATAGTAAAGTAGTCTTTTAGTTACTTTAAAAAGTAAGTAACGCGTAGCTATAGTAAGAGTAAAAAGACTAGGATAAGTAGCTTATATAATACTAAAAAAGCTTAGCTATAAGGCTTAGAGAAGAGAAGAAGGCTAATAAAGCTTAAATACTTAAAAAATATTATCTTAATAAAGCTATTATAAAAGAAAAGCGTAAGCGTAAGGTAGCTAAAAAAGCTACTACTTATAAAGAGAAGCGTATAGCCTAGTAGCTTAAAACTTAACTTTAATCTAACCTTAAAATATTTTAAAAAGGTAAGAAAAAGAACTTTTAGTTTTCTTTAATAGTAGATTTTTTAATAGCTATTTAGGATCCTATTAAAGTAAAAAATAAGAATTTACTAACGTTTTACTTTAGTTATATAATACGCCACCCTAAATAGCTTCTTATATAATCTAAATAAGCTAAATTAATATAATTACTACAAATATTATTACTCTTTAAAATCTTATTATTATATCTATTATGTGTGGCTTAAGAGCCTCAAAACGACTTGAGTGTACATCATGATTTTCGGGCGCCAGGTGGGGACGTGCGCCAGGCGGTGAGCGACTCTACCCTATCAGGAAAGGCGCGGATTCCCCTACCTCCCCAACATTCGAACACCACCATAGACACATACGTTACGCCGAATGGGCCGACGGGGCGATGTCATCGGCTTGCAAATAAATTCTTGCAAGAGAGTTTTCCCAGCGCTGGTCTCTCCTACGTCTTAACGGGGGCTGCCCGTGATCCCGATGATGCCTAGGTGCCCAGGTGCGGTTGCCAAGTGTACCACGTCCAGGTTTTACAACGTGTACACTACTATCGCAGCCCTTATTTCGCTGCGTTGCTTTAACCCATATGTGAATGGTTATCATTCACAAGAGTGCTCCACTACTTGATACCCTAAATGTATGTAGCACCGTTCCTTCTGAGGTGTCGAATTTTGGATTCAATATGACGCCATACCCACTACGAGCGGCACGGAGCAGCGCAGACTTGAAAAGAAGCACTTCAACTAAAAACAAACTTCTGTGAGTCATTCGGCCTCTCTGTTTCGAGTCATAGTGCACGGCAGCCATACAAATGGCACCAAGGTATTCCAGTGTAGCAGTCATCGGCGCCGGTCCATCAGGCATTTCCGCTATCAAGGCCCTGTCGGAGGAAAATATATTTGACAGAGTTCATTTGTTTGAGCGAAGAGAAAGAGCGGGAGGAACGTGGCTGTACGATGAGGACCCCGAACCTTTCTCGCCGTCGCCGACCCAGCCGGAGTACCAGCCTCCTGTGCAGCTACCAGCATCCACACTGCCACTGCCCGAGCATTTGACCTCACGCACTGGGATATATCCAGCTTTGGTCAGTAATGTCGGCGCAGAAGTGATGTCATTCACCTACAAGCCCTTCCCGGTCGACAACTCCGCTGTTTCTGTCCATCGGTATGGTCCATTCAACCCAACGCGACCTTGGCAGACAATAGCAAAATATATCGAAGAGGTTGCAGAGCCATTCACGCATCTGATATCCTTATATACGCATGTCGAACGCATGCGGAAAGTTGGCGCGAAGTGGGTGATTACACTTCGCAAAACAGATCACAAGTTCAAAGGAGAGCAGAGGGACTTTTGGTGGCAGGAGTCGTTTGACGCGGTCATAGTCGCGACAGGACACTACAGTGTTGCACATGTGCCGAACATATCGGGACTACCAGCAACGTGGCGAGCTTTGCCTGACGCATTCGAACACTCAAAAGCATATAGGCTGCCGGACCGATACGTTAGCAAGGTCAGCAAATGTGCAAACCTGCTGCATTATCTCATTCACAAGCATCCAGAAAGTCGTCGTAGTCGGCGGTAATCTCTCCGCTTCGGACACCGTCTCCGAGCTGTACGATATCGTCTCGGGTCCCCTCTACGTATCCCAGCGCGGCCACAACAACGAAATGGACGGAGCCTGGAATCTTCCCAACGTTCTTATTAAACCACAGATCAGCCACATCTCTGCCAGCCTCACATCCGGCGTCAAAGTCCGATTCGCAGACGGTTCAGAGGTCGACAACGTGGACAAGGTGCATTTTGCTACCGGCTACCAGCTCTCTTACCCTTTTCTAGATCCAAACCCGGTAACACCAAGTGGTCGCATGGCTGCCTTTTACCAACACATTTTCAACATTGCCGATCCTTCACTCGCTGTTGTGGGTCAAGTCAAATCAGCAATCTCCTTACGCGTTTACGAGTACCAGGCGGTCGCTGTGGCTCGCTGTTTTGCGGGTCGTGGCGGCGGTTTACCTTCATCAAAAGAACAGGATGAGTGGGAAGTGAATCGATTGCAGTACAAAGGACCGACAGCTTCGTTCCACGAAATCAAACCGGACTACGGAGAGTACTTCGAGTCCCTGAGGAAGATAGCTGGGAAAGAGGGAGGGGAGTTGCCAGAGTGGCAGGACGATTGGGCGCTGAAAGGATTCGCGGTGTTCCAGTTGAAAGCTGAGTGGTGGAAGAGATTGAAGGAGGAGGAACGCAAGAATCGGATCAGCGCCAAGTTGTAGGGACTAATCATATGTCGCTACCTATGGAGAAGCTCTTGTGCATGTGATTGTATTATCATATTCAGCATGTCAAGGGCGTTGAGTTTGTGAGTCAGGCCTGGTGCACGGGAGAACAAATAACCGGCATCTGCGGTTTGCTCCAATGAACAAACACTCGCGGGTCTGGGGCTACTTACCTTTATAGACCATGAAGCATATAGCGTGGAAATACTCCACGCTATTAATGTACACCAAATTGAATTGCTTTGAAGATATAATGTGTCAAGCACCACCTGCAAGAGCGTTCTCACGTCATGGAGATGGTATGGAAAGTTATTCCAGAACCGGTTATTGTCGTTTCCGAAATACCGTCCCGCCCCACTTTGGCTGATTTTTCTGTCAGCACTTAGTAATCGATTCCTCACCAACACTTTCGTACACCTGTTTTGTGAGCGATAAAATGATTACACAGAACATTCACCCCAGGTAAACAATGCCGCAGGATCCAGGGAGACCTACCGGGTACCGCCTGCAGCCATCGCTTATCCAGGCCATCGTGGATCGCGTCAACGATGGGAAAAACAATGAAGCTATCCACAGAGAGCTCGGCGTCGACCCAAAAACAGTACGCAAATACAGGCTTAACCTAAAGGCCTTTGGTGAGCCAATCGGGCCAAGATACGTACGTCGTGGCAGGCCACCTCTGCTCAAGCAATGCCATAGAGACGCGCTGCTCGAGATGCTGCGTGGCAAGCCAACATCCTACATGGATAAGATGCAGGACTTCTTGTACGATAAGTACGACGTCAAGGTATCCCTCACAACTCTGGACAGAGAGCTTAAAGCCATGCGATGGAGTAGGAAGGCAGCCTCAAAGGCAGCCAGGGAGCGTCATGAGGGCCTCCGTCGGGCCTTTCGAGCGCGGTGCCAACAAATCTATCGACCTGATCAGATTGTCTGCCTTGACGAGAGCGCTTGCAACGAGCGTACAGGAGATCGAAAGTATGGCTGGAGCGAAGTTAACACGGCCTGCGACGTACGCTACTCAGCCAAGCGCTCAGAGAGGTGGAGCTTACTGCCAGCCATGGACGTCAACGGATACGTCTCCCATACGATATATCAGGGAGCAATTACGGCGGAGCTGATGGAGGACTTTGTTGCCAATCAAGTACTCCCACACTGCAGCCCTTGGCCAGGAAAACGCTCAGTAATTGTCCTTGACAACGCGTCTATCCATCGATCAGTGAGACTGGCCAACATGTGCGCAGAGGCAGGCGTAATCATAGAGTTTCTGCCTCCGTACTCACCCGATATGAATCCGATCGAGCAGACCTTTAAGGCGTTAAAGACCTGGATCCGGCGGCATTACCGGGGCGCTGAGGCGTACAATGGATTTGAGTATTTTCTAGAGGAAGCTGTATTAAGCGTATGCTACGGGAGCTCTGCGGGTAACTTCTTCAGGTACTGCGGGTGGGCGCCGTAGAGATATTGTACTACTATCAATAGTATATAATTGGATTTGTTCTGTCAGAGTCAGTTTTAGAGATCAGAAATCTGGCACCCGCCACAACGTAAATACTATAATCTCACAGTGGTGCAAGGGTAATCTGAGGCTGCTGAATCGATTGCCGTTGTCTGTTTTGGCGTAGCTGGCGTGGTGGTGGAGTTGCAGAGGGTGAGGCGTACGGTGAGTAGACAAGGCGAGAAAGTTGGTGTTTGATTATACGAACAAGGTGATCATATCGGGCG